>JAUYWG010001077.1:0-10135 GCA_034779775.1 Enteromius afrohamiltoni
GAATCCCACAGAGTGATCTGTGCATACTCAGGGTTTGGTAGTGATATTAGTGCTGCTTGGTTCAGACCATTCCTGATATTAGTTATGGCAGTGGCACCATCTACTATGCTTGGTCAGTAAAAACCAAGCCAGTATTTTTTCTGCCATTTTTCTTCCGTCAGTACCAGCCCATTCTCTATTACTGCCAGGAAGATCTTCAGTTTTCTCTTAATCTCACCGAGTCTCACTGAACAGAAACAATGACAGCATGGACACTGTAGGAGTAATAGACATGTGCTTTTCACACCTCTGAGACTTCACACCTAGGTGTGAAAAACTTGTGCGCGTGCATGTGCGTCCATGTGCGCGTGCGTGTGTGTTCGTGCACGCTGACCATTTGACCCCTGTCACCCCTCATGCCCCCACCCTATAGGTTTCTTGTTTTAATAGGTTAAATAATAAATTATTTAATGTGTTTTAGACTAATATATTGTTACCACATCTAACAAATGTATGATGTGTTAAAGGATAAAAGTCTTCTTAATGTATATTGTATCCCTATCAGTGTAAAGCAGATAGGTGACGAGGTCAACAGGAAAGCAGTGTTTTTTTCCCAAGAGTTCATCAAAAGCCAGTGTATCCCCCACTTATCAGTTATAAATACACAGACCCCCCACAACCGTTAAATCCTCTTTTATCTGTTTCACCAAAGAGGTCCAGACTTGTAGTCACCATATCCACTATCTGTAAGCCATAAACACAAGTGTTAATTCTCATTTCATCCTTTTTTCTTTTATCAGAGTTTCAGCAAAGAGCTCCAGACTTGTAGTCACCATATCCACCACCTGAAGACCATAAACACAAGTGTTAATTCTCTGAGATTCATCCTTTTTCTTTTATCTGTGTTTCACCAAGGGGGTCCCAGACTTTCCTCACAGACTTGTACCTACACACCCCCAACATCTGAAAACAATAAAATGCAGGCGTTTAACTCTCGTCTGAGCTTCATCTACTCATTGAAACTGCATCAATGAAAAGTTCACAGAAAACAGGCTTACATCCAGTTTTGTTTTTTTTTCCACACACAAAGATTTAAATCATCAAATAATTCAGATCCATGTTTACACCGGCGAGACAACGCGACACAATGTTTTAAACACGCTGGGTAACTACATTTCCCACCACCATCCACACAGCGCACACTTTCAACGTCATATAGACCGCGACCGTGACGTGTTTTGTTTACGGATCTAGCATCACGCTCATTCACTACAGTACGCCGCTTGAAGCGTTGTATTTTTAATTTGATTTTGGAGTGATCAATAGAAAAATGACGGCGTGACCCATGGGACGGATCGACCAGTTTTCCCACGCACGCACGCATCCAAAGCGACAAACGACGTGATCATAAAATCATTAACCACCACCGTCTTCAAAGCCTAATTCCTAGCAGTCATAAAATCTCAGTTGGCGAACCACATTACAGTCACACACGCACTATTTTTAAAAAAAGAAAAAAGCGGAACGTTGTATAAAAACCGAGGCAAAAGATTCAGTTAAACACATTTGCCCTGGTGAAGAGACTCGCGGTGTTTGTAACTCCGCAGTCCTTTGCAACAAGACAGCAATCATGTCAGTCATCAAACCTGATGCCAGCATCCTACAAACCAGCGCCTATGCAATCAATTTTTCAGGTACGTCATCACATGATCAAGTTATACAGTTTTAAAATTTATAATAAAAAACAATGTGTGTGTATGCATGTATTACAATATTTGATGGATACATAAATAAAATGTTAATAACAGTAATTATATTCTTTTTTTCTTTTCAGAGGATGTTACAAGCCAGGATGGGCCAAACATCTCAACCTCATCACAAACACAGACATCACTTGATAGCCCCACTCCTATACCTCCTACATCTCAACATCTAGCTGACAAAGAGCTATCGGAGGACGGTGTGATGGCCGTTAAACTAGCCACACTATACCTATTGTCTAAGGTCCTGCATAGCTATCATGATGAGATATTGTGCAGCCGATGTCAAAACACCCGATCGGACCACGATCAACAACGCTGTTTGTATGACGCGCCTAATTCTTTCTACCGCGAACATCACGTGGAGGTGACGAAAAGATTGAGGACGGAGCGCTTCATTCCAGCCATCCGACTCTTCTTATGGTCCAGTAGTCCGAAAGATGCTCACAAGGATATCAGTGGTGTTGTAGAAGGCCTTCTGGCCGTATTGAAACCTTCATTGAATGTTACTTTGGCAATACGCATCATATTTTCCATATTGCGGCGAGAGTTTGGTTACGATGCACTTTACCCACAGCTATACGTAATAGAAAACTATTGGCTCGGCAAACATAGAATATCTGTGTGACACATTCTCTGTATATATATTGATTGTTATGTTTGTAAAATAAAAATGTTAACTCGTACAAGCTATTCATGTGTATATCATTCTACATAGTCACCTAAGATATTAAACATTTCGCTACACATTGTGAAAGAATATTTAAAGTAATATGATACATTTTGTTTTCTCCATAAATCCACAAGTGTAAAATGTCACAGAAAAACAGTTTTGTTTTGGTGAGTGGAATTAACAAACAATTTCAGTGTGATTATCCAGCATCATATTCATGATGCGGCTTTCTCTAATTGAGTGGCATAGTATACTGTTTTTGCTGTATTTCTCTTATGAAGATGCAAACTTGATATGTGTAAAATATTTTCTTGTAACTTTTGTCTGTGTGAGACCCGCAGTTGAGTTTTACAAAACAAGCCAAAGCTTACAGATGCCCCTACACATCCTACTAGATGGCCCTCTGTCTCTTCAAAAATATGTTTAAACACCTTTTCATTCAAAAAAACAACACTTACATGCTATGTCCAAGCAAAACAACGGTTAAAGCAGTAGTTATGTATTCCCCTATCTAAGCAGAAAAATGAGTTTTTCTCATGAGTTCTTGTATTTCTGTTAACACATTTGCATTTCTTAAAACAACATCAGCTACTAATTTGCAGTCACAAAGACAGAGACCATGAGACCTGTACACACGACCCCCCTTCACGTGATATAAGGTCCCACTCACAAGAGGTCCATTAGATGATATAAGGCCTCATAGCCACATATACTTTGACCAAACACCACCCCAACTATCAAGGTCTGTGCTACTTTAGTTTTGTTAGGGCATTAAAATCCAAAGTCAAATAGAATGCTCTGTTTGTTTTTATCCAACCATAATAAAAACCCCGATAACTATGAAAAAACATTATTGTAACATGTTCTAAACCATTTTTTTTAATCATGTTATAAGTATGACTCGATAAAGTCAGAACATAAAGTAAACCTTTGAAGCATCACAGATTAAGAATAGCATTGCCTATCAAGTGTATACCCACCTGAAAAACATAGGATCAAGCATGCGTACCGTAAAATGTTTTTTATTCATAACAGAAACAACAACAACTTTCATACCTAACAAAAACACTATTTTATAATGTCCATCTGTTTTTAACAATGTAAACTCAGCATAAGCATCAGTCAGGTGAAGATGAATATCATCATGCCCACAGCTATTTACCTAAACACTAAAGACTGATAGAAGGTCCTTCTAATCATTATTACTTTGTGTTATCACACACACACATTAATCAATGTGTACAATGAATGATACACGATCGACATCACCGTCTTCTGCATTAACCCAAAAGCCATCCAACACCCCTATGTTAGAATTAAATCCATAATAACTTAATGGTTAAGCCTAACATTGCTGTTGATAAATAAAACTTCTTGTTTTTACTAAATTTGGACGATTGTTGTGTTATTTTTCCTGAAAGGATCTATACCAGCGTTTTCAGCACCATAGGGTATATACTCTTACTGATGTCAACAGAAAGCGTCTAAAGTCAGAACAGAAAGATACAGTGGAAACATTACAACTTTAAAATACTGATTTTCTACTCCACACTAATACTGAGGGCCTGTGCTTCTTCTCGACTTGATTGTTTGGAAGTCAAAAAAGACACACTGACTATAAAACCATACTTCTATACTTTTGTTGATTAAAACAGATTTCTATGTCGAAAAGAAAACATTTTTTCCTCATCACAGCCACATAGCACTCATTTCATCTTAGATCATACCATTAGTCCGATGCACACAGAGAGTTTTATAGCTCCTGTAGTGAGCCACAAAGTCGGGACAGGCCTGAGGAATCTGCCGCTGCCACGGTTCTTATGCTGTACCATAAGACATTTGTGTCTTGTACTGCTTATATTTACTGTAACCCATACCTATCGCTTTTTTTCTTTTTTTCTGAATGCTCATATTCTGACAGCTCAAACTGATGTATTTCCACACGTAATTCTGTAGAACAGATTCACTTAAAAATCTATCCCTATACTCAGTGTGAGACATTTAAAGAGGTGAAAAGATCAAAGTGTCACAAGTGTCATAAAACCTGCATGGTTCTTTTTTAGGCTGAGAGCCACAAAAGGCACCCAGTCTTTCTTAATCGTAACACTTCAGAATGTCGTAAACAAAAGCATTAGGACATAGAAGGTCTTTTTTTCCCCCCATGCTACATCAAAAAAAAAATCTTGATGTCCATACACAGATTAGTTGATGCCAAAAGATATAAGACATGATCATTTCCTGTTTAATGTATCTGTCTCACTAACCTATGTTTTACAAAACATCACACACACAGAAAAACAGTGCTGCGTGCTATGTCAATACTTTTTTTCCCCCCACTCACACGAATGTTTTCTATATTTACTCAGTCTAAAAAACACATCTAGTTTGATTTCAGTATCATGGTCTTAAGTATTTTACATTGTAGCATGTTGCTGCTCAAAGTTGTAAGGCAATAGTGGTGAGACATCCCAAAACATGGCATAATCATGACTATCATGTGATAAAGTACTGATCATACATTCAAAGGTTCATTTAGTTATGATCCATGCCACAATAACCAAAACATGACGTGTATATTAGTATTTCTGGCGTGTGCTATGGATAGTCACTGAGGTTAAAAAAGGAAATAAAGTCCACACATCCACTTCACTGCTCATAAAATCCTTAAAGGTATTAAAAGTATCTTTGCACTACAGCAGGGCTGCAGCATCTCCGCTGTATTACAGTTATCAACATTATTCTTTTAATGGTAATTACTCAACTATTCGTCTGATACCGGTCCATGAATACATTAGATGTGTTTGTAATATAGCTGCAGATTATCACACCATCCATTTTACTGTTTCACAAATTTTCAAGTTGGACACACAAAGTATTTTGTTTTATCGCCGCAGTTTGTATAGCAAACCTATTCACATGTGTTTAAAGCACTGTGTAAAAAAAAAAGAGAGAGAGAAAGAAGCTTCAACTACATTCTAACCAACCATCACACTTTGAAAAGGACGGTCAAAGTTTTTTCAGTCAAACTGTCATTCCACATCTACTATGAAATGGTGAATAACAGATAGGATTACCTACCAAGCGTTGTTTTTTATGTGTAAAATCAAAACGTTCAGAGCTCTGAAAACATTATTGATGCATGCTCCTTCTTTCCTTTATGTACACTTTATAAGTTTCAGTCAATAAAGATCACAGATATTCAGATTAACCAAATAATGCACTCTAAACAATGCAAAACACCACAGACTAAGAAAACATAAACTCTGAAATTATCCTAAACACTAAGGAAAACCTTTAATCATTAAAGATATGTAGCCGCACAATTACCATACACTTTTTTTATCATGAGATCATTGAAGGAGGCGTTACTGTGTTGTCACAGCATCCATACCATCAGTCCTGCGTTTGATTTAAACCCACAGCCTGATGTTTAATATTCATTTTGTTACAGATAAACTAATGTTTTAACTCATATAGTATAACAATGCGGTTTTATTATGCTCATCAATGGATCTATAACTGCTTTTCATCACTACACGGTATATTCAAAGAAATATGTTTTTACCCCCACTAAAGCCAAACGTTTCATAGGATTTTACCACCAATTTCTATGTTTTTTTAATCGCCTTTATTCTTTTCACGGCAGCCATAAAGACCACGACTGTGTAAATCAATCAAGTATTTTCAGATCAGGTGTAAGTCCATTATGAAATTTAGTTAAATAAACGCATAAGATTTTCATTATATTAACGATTTTAGACAAATTTCCAATGTTCATATTCTGACAGTTCAAATTTACGTTTACTATGAATCAAGCATACATACCATAGATTTTGAACGAATTTAGAGGAGGGTCGTACAATGTTTTTGTTTTACCATGACAATTCATCTCCTTCACCAAATCAGCGAACCTACTCTTGCGGCTTCAACGTATCTACTGTCCCTCCACAGCTGTGCCTCTCTAACTTTTGCCAAAGTATCCTTGGGCAAGATGCTCAACCCAAAGTTGCTCTCCGATGCAAGCGTTCGAGCACGAATGTGTGTGAATGTTAGACAATAAAATGCACTAAGCTTAGATACATATGTAAGTGCATATATGAATAGGTGTGAATGGGTAAATGTAAACATGATGTATAAGCGCTATGAGTGCTCAGTCAGAGAAGAAAAGCTCTATATAAGAACTAGTCCATTTACCATTTACTTCTGTCTCCAAACTTGCACCATCCCTCTGATGTACTCGATTCTGATTATAGTCACTCACAATGAAGATCTTAACCTCTGCCTGCAGTCTTTTTTTGTCAGCGGCTCCAAACCATGCAGTGTAATTGGTCTCCATACCATCTTGGAAACCTTCCCTTTCACTCTTGCTGCTGTCACAAATCAACTGTTGCACTCATCTCGACTACGAACGGCTGACTCCCTAAATTGGCATGTGTGTGAATTAGCGCAGGTCCCCTCTTATTAACAAAATCTCTCAGTGACCGTGTCAACCCTGTGACTTAAAAAAACAAAAACCAACTTTCCTTTTGAGAGCAACTAGAAAGCCTTTAAATAATCACATTTGCAGAGCCTGTTCCAAACATTTGATGCACGGGGGATAAAGTAGCAATTCTTGCTGAATGATAACGTCTGAATCTGTAGAGCCCCAAAAATTAAAAAAAAAAAAAAAGCTGTTAAATATCTTCAAACAGGATCAGCCCGTTACTGAAAGCATCGGTGTTGAGACATAAAGTGCATTTTGTTCTCTCTTTTGTCTGTTCATCACTGCCGATGGTGACTCTGTATCTGCTGCTGACTCGGTGAAACATACAGGCTGATGTTACAAAGATCAAATCTGTAAATTCGGTGCAATTTTACATTGAGAAAAATATTAATCTATCTGAGCCTCATAATGTAGTAAGGACAGCTCTGTTTCTACCAGACTCAGGTCCTGCATCCTGTTCTTTTTTCAACTCTTTAAATGACTCACACATTGAGAATAAGTGGATCCATTCTACAGAAAAACAAACAAACCATGGAAGCATTTGAGTTTGAGCTGTCAGAAATATGGAACAAAGTGAAAGGTATGGGCACCAACAAAATATAGACGCTACAAGACGCAAACTTTAGTGTGTTAAAGAACTGATGTAGGAGCAGATTCCTCATGAGTGCACAATGATTTTTTGTGGACTACGACCTTACAGGATAACTAAAAATCTCAGTGTGCATGAGACTATTGGTCTGAGCTATTGTGAAATAGTGTACTAATAGAAATCTGATTTATATCTGATGTAACATTCTGACTTCCTAACAAAAGGGTTTATATGAAGGTAAACACATCAAGACCAAGAAGAAGAAGAGGGCTCAGTTTTAGTGTGGAGCGTACAAACACAATTTTAAGTTGTGCTGTTCCAAGTGGATCTTTTTGTTCTCACTTTAGAGTGTTTCTTTAGGTATCAGTGAGATGGTGATAAAGATTCTTTCAGGAGAAAAAAATAAATAAGTTGTTATGATAATTTAGTTAAATTAAAAAAAAAAGTGTATTTATCCAAAACAAAGTGAGGATTAACCGTCAGGACTTTACCCTTTCATGCACAGTGGACTGCTGTTCAAAAGCTGTTCTCCTGTATGTGCATGTATTTTGCTGTTATAGCTGCATATTGTACTTTGAGAATCACTCTGTTGCAGTAGTGGGCAGAAAAAAGGAAATGGCTGGGAGAGACTACATCATTACACAAGCAATGTGTCATGATCAGATCTAATAAATATAAGCATTTTATTATGGTTTGGATTTTAAAAACAGTTCACCAAATGGATGTAGTGTCATAAATACTGCATCAGTGCTAAAACAAACAAATAAAGAAGCTTAGTTATACACTTTTATTATTTAGCTTAATTTCAGAATCCATATGTATCTGATGCAAAATCGTAACAATACCTGGATAATGTACTCATCCATAGACTGTGGCGGCCACCAAAAAACAAACAAGCAAAAGAAATGATGCTGAATTCATCGTACTTTGACTCCTGTGATGCTTTTGGCTTTCAGTAAGAAGAACAGCATATTTCTAGGGCTATAACCTATGGTGATGAAAGTTGATATAGCTCCTTTCAGGAGAAAAAAAATAACCTATACAAATTTAGTAAAAAAAGGTAGTTTATTTATCCAAAGCATTAGGATGCGGATTTAAATCAAACACAGGAGTGTAGGCTGGAAATTGAGATGATAGAGAAACCTCTCATTCAATGTACAAAGAGATTAAAGTGTGTGATAGCCGTACACCTACATATCTTTAATGATTAAAGGGTTTCTAGCCTTAGTGTTTTGGAAGATGGCAATGTTAGCTAACTCTGCCTGTCTGTTGGGCTCACAGTGAGCAAAAGTATGATAGAACACTGATTTGTAATGTTTGAAGTTATGAATTAAAAACAGTTTACGGCTCACATGGCAAAGCAGCATACTATGTTTTTTAGTTGATTATTAGGGTGTACACAAAATAGGCAATAATATTCTTAACCTATATTTCAAAGGGAGTTTGTTTTATGTTCTGCCTTTATTGAGTTGAACTTATAACGTTGTTAGAAAAGGATCTTAAGAGTCTGCAGCAGTGATGCTTTCACAGAACCGATGCTGTTAATCTCAGCTAATACGTTTAAATGTTGCAGTTCATTATGATAATTTACTCACTGAAACAAACAAACAAAAACTGGCCCTATCATATCTGATGTACACCATTTAATAGAAAATTTGATGTTTTGACCATCGGGTACTTTAAATAAAGGTTTGCTCATCCTTTCAAGCGAGTTGCTTAGTTAGAACATAGTTTAATCATTTTTATCCAGAGGCTAAAACAAAAGCAAATAGGAGTGTTATACAATTTGTGTAGCTTAACAAAATACATCGAGTGACTACAAAGTCACGAGTCCTGTGTGTGTGTGTGTGTGTGTGTGTGTGTGTGTGTGTGTGAAGCATGGAGTGAGTAACATCAGTAAAAGATGCATGCTGTGATAGTCTGAAGTAATAGTTTTATTTTATGAAAACACACACACGCTGCTTATGTAGCAAAACACAAACGACAAGAGAAAGTACATCAGGAACATGTTGGATACTTTGTGCTCGATCAAGAAACTATGCATGTTTTTCTGCATGTGAGGAGGGGGAGAGAATTGGGGCTTTGTGATAAAGTGATGCAGGACTCTTTCTGTGAGTTCAAATATATGTTTTTCTGCAGACATGAGGAAATGTGTTAGTAAGGGAACTGTAACAGAAGAGTTTTGCTTAAGACAAATGGACATGATATGCAACTGATGTTTTTGAAAGAAAAGCTGGTGAAATAAAATTTTTGAAGAGACACAGGCCCGCCTAGTAGGATGTGTTGGGGAAACTGTAAGCATTTGAAATGCACATGTGTTATTCTCACACAGTTACAAAAATATTTACTTATATCTTAGAATGCCCGGCTGTGAGTTTATATAAAGGCTTTTCTACAGGCCGAGTGAGAACGACGCTTTGTTAATAAGGGATCTGTAACAGCTTCTTACAAACTCTTTTCTTCCCTTAATAAATCTCATCTATAGACACATCGTCCGCTTTGTATCACAAACACATGGATGCTTAAGAGCATATTATTGGAAAATGCATGATCTAAAGACTACATGTTTTTTTCTTACTGTGAGGAGCAAAAGAGAGCGTGTGTGTGTGTGTGTGTGTGTGTGTGTGTGTGTGTGTGTGTGTGTGTGTGTG
>JAUYWG010001078.1:0-10132 GCA_034779775.1 Enteromius afrohamiltoni
ATATATGTATTATTAATTATTAATGTATATATTAATCTCCTTATTTTTAATAATAAATAAAAAAGGATATTTTAAAAATGCTGGGTAAAGAACAACCCAGTTGTTGGGTTTATCCATATTTTACTCAGCACTTAGCATTTTTGAAAAAGTATACTTAAACACTCTTCTAATGCAAATTAGTTTTTTCTTTTTTCTTTTTTTAAACAGAAACTGTACATATACATATAACACTCTTAAACTGTTTTTTTTCCCTCAGCTCCAGAAACCTCAACAGGGAAATGAGAGACCAAAGGACGCAAAACTGTGGCCGTACTTTCAGGATGGCTTAAGGCGGATAGATTATGTCCTCACCTACCATGTCCAGAAGCCCCAGAGCACCCACAAACAGTCGTCCAAGTCCTGTTGGTGCTGCAGTTGCAGACGGGAAAAAAAAGCTGAGGATCCTGAACTTGCAGCACAGGAGCAGAGGCTGGATTACCATGAGGACGACCAGCACCTCCGCCGGGAGGAGTTTGAGGAGAACCTGCGGGAAATGGGCCTTGAGATGGAGAAAGAGGAAGGGGTGAGTCTCACAGGGGTTCGTGAAAATCTGAGAATCAGAATCAAATTTGACACAAAATAAATAATTAATGCTTGATATTTAACCATACAATTTTTTTGTTAACAGTGCAATACAATAATGTTTCTTTGTGTTGTTATTGTTGTAGTTGTGATGTGTACTCTGATATTCTTTTAAATTTGAAACTTTTTTTTCTTGAATAATATCTTTATTAATATCCTTCTGCAGACAAGTATTTGATTTAAGTAGAATACCAGAAACAGAAGAAGTTTTGCATAGTTTTGTATATTTCAGAAACTATGAGACATTAGCAGATTTCATATTAAACCTGTTAAATTACCATTAAAATGGACAAATTTAATTATTACCTCTATGCAGTTCATATAAATGACTTTACTTCTATTTTACTTTACTTCTCTCTTAGCTTGTTACCCAATCTATTTGTGAAATAATTCTCCTAATGTAAATGTGTATTGATTGCTGAACAATGAATTGTTTGCAGTATGTTGCTTTATTGTAAGTCACTTTGGGTAAAAGTGCTAGCTAAATGTACTGTAGTAGTAAGTTTACAACTTCTTGTCCTGTTATTTCTCAAAAGGCCCTGTTCATGCATGAACTCTAAAAGTAATTCACAAGTAATTTAGCAGAAAATATTATGTGTGAAAGAGCCTGCTGTGATGCGCCTTTTTGTAAGTTTCTGTCACTAAGGCTATAATTTCAGCTGGAGTTCTGCCACTGTGAATGATACCGTCCACCCACTGAGGGATGTAACCATGCACATTAACTCGAGCAATGAAACTTATGACTGATAAATTGGCTTATTAGCAACTCTTTGTCAGCATTGGACCAAACCTCATGTAGATTTTTAAAAGTCTGGATGCGTGAGACTAAATCAATCAATCACTTTTTTTATACACACAATTTACACAATTTATATAGCGCTTTTAACAATACAGATTGTAGCAAAGCACTGAACATTATCAAGTAGGAGAACAGAGTGATGGTAATGTATAATGACGAGAGTAAACTGTTTATTTATCAAATGCAGAGACGGTATCTGTAGTCAAAATAATCACTAGAAATGAGGTGCCCTCTACTAAGCAAGCCAGAGGCGACAGCAGCAAGGAACCATAACCCCATCCATGAGAGAATGGAGAAAAAAACCTTGGGAGAAACCAGACTTAGTTGGGGCCAGTTCTCCTCTGGCAGGATGCCCAGCACCTAATTTCCAGTTTAATATTAAGAAGATTGTGCAGAGGACTTATAGTGTGTGTGCGTTTGTGTGCATTTGGTTCATGTGATCTGTCCACGGAGCTTATCTAGGTGTTCTGGTCTCTTATGAAGATCATCTCTTTCTGCTGATACACCATCTGATCTGGAAATGGATTGAGAAACCGAATAAAAGAGAGACGGACTAATATTAGCGTAGAAGCCGTACATCGTGTGTAAAGGGGAGTGTTCCTGGTTCCGGCTGATCTAATTAATGCAGCCTAACAATCCTTTAACGGATTTGATTAATAAATGTGTATCAGTGTGTTATGTGTAAGCCAGAGTAAAGAGATGTGTCTTTAATCTAGATTTAAACTGACAGAGTGTGTCTGCCTCCTGAACAGTATTAGGTAGATGGCCAGAGTTTTGAGAACGCAGCAGGCATGGAGGACTATAATGTAATAAGAGCTTGCTCAAGTACTGAGGAGCTAAGCCTATCAGGGATTTATTAGTAATTAACAAGATTTTAAAATCTATACAATGTTTGAAAGGGAGCCAGTGCAGTGTTGACAGAACCGGGCTAATATGCTCATACTTCCTGGTTCTAATAAGGATTCTAGCACTAAATGCATGAACTAACATTTTTGCATTTGAGGTTGAAAGCACAGGACACAATTTAGATATGTTCTTGAGATTGAAAAACACTAGAAACATGGCTTTCAAATGAAAGATTGCTATCAAACAGGACCCGTAGGTTCCTAACTGATGAAGAAGAACTGACAGAGCAGCCATCAAGTGTTAGACAGTCTTCTAGATTATTACCTGTGGGTTTTTTAGGTCCGATAATTAACACCTCTGTTTTGTCAGAATTTAACAGCAAGAAGTTACTTGTCATCCAATATTTTATATCAGCTATGCATTCCATTAGTTTTTCAGTTTGGTGTGTTTCACCTGGCTGAGAAGAAATATAGAGCTGAGTATCATCAGCATAACATTATCAGGAGACATGGTGTTAGCTTTTACTATCTCCCAAGTGTAACATGTAAAACGTAAAAAGTAACGGCCCTAGTACTAAGCCTTGAGGTACTCCATATTATTTGTGATCGATGTGATACGTCCTCATTCATTGCTACAAACTGATAGCGGTCAGATAAGTATGATTTGAACCATGTAAAGGCACTTCCACTTATGCCAGTTTTCTAGTCTGTTCAAGAGAATGTTGTGGTCAATAGTTTCGCACGCAGCGGCGTGATCCAATAGCACTAATAATGAGATTACGATCAGATTATAGAAGCAGGTCATTAGTAAGAGCAGTCTCAGTACTATGATAAGGTCTACTATGATAAGGTTCCTGCCTGGAAATCATCACAGATACCATTTATCTCTAAGAAGGAATATAATTGTGAGGATACTACTATATATATATATATATATATATATATATATATATATATAGTCCTCGTAAAAAAGAAATTCAAAGACCGGACTATTCAGTGGTGTTATTTATGTTATTTGTCAAGTATCTTCTAAGTGACATTTCCCAGTGATAATAATTTCAAATGTACTTTTTTCAAGTTTCCTTTGAGAGAAGACTGGAAACAGCGAGCATTTTATTACACATTATTGACGTTAAAGAGTTGTCACCCTTAGGATTCATTAAATTATTTCCCTAAATTGTTCCCCTGCCAACGCTATAATTGCAAATTTTAAGAATGATTGTTAAATTTAATTGATAAAAAATTAATTTGATTGTTGGCAACCATAAAACAAGTTCACACTTACTTTAATGTGTAATACTGCTAATTTGCAGTTTTATTATGATTAGCGGCTTGTCTTTTTAAGATTAACTTCTATAAACCCATATGCTTTGATGTTTGCAGATTACAGGGATTTAACTTTCTCCACTACGCTGGATGTTCTCATAGACAGCTCATCCAGAATAAGGTGAAGAGGTCTTAGTGGACTAATCTTCAACAAAGTGAAGTGTTTATCATGCAGAGGATAATAAACTGAAGTATTAGTCTAAAGGACTAAGATTTGCAGCTCTTTGAAAAAGTATGGAGAATTGCTTCCTGAATATAAATCATTTGGGTTCACTTTAATGTTCTGATTATTGTTTGTTATTTCATGTCACGCAGGGTCTTATGTCATTTTAGCTACTTATCATTGCTTTAAAGAATCGTATTATTTCACCTCAGACCAAATTTTGTGCCAAAAACAATGTTTTTTTCCTGTATGAAATTAGTAACTGTGTTTTTCCCCATAACTTTTGAGCTTGGCAAGACCAATGTAAATGACAACATAATGAAATACTGATAAGACAAATTTGCTCTGTTTGAATCATGTCAAAAATTATAATGCCATTCTCCTGAAATAAGATCAAGTCATTGGGTTTAAAGAGGGGTAAAATAAAACGATGTTCTGAAATCTGTTTTATTCTAAAAGCTATTTTGTTTTACATGCATACACTGAAGAAACAAGACTCGCACAACTACATTGTTAGCATGTTAAGATGTCTTTTTAAATTTAATTGTGGTTAAATTAGACTTTTTTAATACTTGTATATAATGTAGTCTAAAAGCAGAAATACCTGTTTTTGTTGTTATTCGCTGAAAGCAGTGGCTGGGATTGAACAGACTGGGTCAGACCTTGTGTGTGGGATGTGAGTTATAACAAGAGTGGGTCATTTGAAGCAAATCTTACATAACCCTCTTTTCAGCTTCAGAAAACCAAGAGAGAAGTCCTTCTCTTCACAGCTCAGATTTTTTTTTCTTCATTTCTGTGAATTTCTCTTAAAAGGTCCTTCATGAGGAAGAAAACCTAGTGCGTTAAACACTTAAAAAGAGACCTTGTCCATGTCTTGGATAGTTTGTTAATGGTTTATCTTTCAGAATGCTTTGTATGAGCGATATCGATAGTAGTGCATATCAATGCATGACTATTTATATCTCTCAAACTAGAGTTAGTGATTTGAACAAACATTGAACCCAAGGTTTTTATATTAACTGAATAATTCCCACACCATTCGATAAACATCAATGAATGATATCTGTACAAATTGTGTATGTTGTTGAAAAGAGGTGTGCTATTGTTTCAGTGTGAATATTGTCTACCGTAACTTTAGTGGTGCGCAACAACACGCTTTTTGATCATGAACTATTAAAATGTTATGTTTACCCACGTTTACCAAAATAACATTTATGTTCAACAGAAGATGGAAACTTATTCAGATTTAAAACAACTTGAGAGTGAATAAATGATAAGAGAATTTTCTTTCTTGGGTGAACTATTCTTTTAATGTTACTTATCTTTGCCCACTTGCCTAAATATCAGCCTTTTTTATTATTATTATTTTGAAATAGGGGAATAAGCTTGGCTGTACTTGCAAAACCGTACAATATATCGCATTAAAATACTGAATTGTGATTTTCCAGAAAAAATCGTGATATGATATTTTTGCCATATTGCCCACCTCTGCGTGTAATAAAACAGGCGAAACATTCCATAGATTTAGATGGACTCGGGATGGACCGACCAATATGTAGGTGCCAGAATACCATAGAGACTTGGGGGTGGGCTTTTAAACTTGGGCCAGTAAGCAACCACGCAAGATTTGCCAGTGCAAACACCACTCACGTTTTCTTAATAAAGCAAAAGGCGTGCGGTACAGTATGGGCTCTAACATGATAATCTATGTGCTTCCTTCACAGTGATTTTAATGCTGATAACACAGCAGCATGCTGTTCCTATGCTGACAACATATTTCTTGATCTTTTTGTTTTGCAGACTAAACTACCAGGTGTAGGATTCTTGAAGATTCATGCGCCTTGGGAAGTTCTTTGTCGAGAAGCTGAGTTCATGAAACTCAAAATGCCAACAACAAAGGTATATTTTCTTATCAAGTGATGTGTTAAGATAATTTATGTGCTCTACACAAACATGACGTGCTCTGCTGTGCTATCATGTCATTTTCAGAAATATGTAGTCAGTCAGGGAAGCAGCATTGTGGAGAAGGTCAACATGTTTATGCAGAAAGTCACTGCACCCTTGCAACCTAACGTTGGGGAAAACCAGACAGAAAATGAGAAACACCTCTCCTACCCGTTCTCACGAGAAAAGCAGCATCTGTAAGTCCATAGTCACACTAAGCCCATGTTTAAGATGAATGCTGACCTCATAGGCACTTTAGCATGGTCATGGTAGAAAACAGTATGTGATTTTTATGAATGGTCAGAAATCTAGAAATCCTTTAAATGCTGTACCGTAAATGCTGCTTTTGGTTTTTACTGCCCCTTCGATTGTTATTGCCTGTTCAATTGAATAGGGAGGCACAAAACAGTTATATATATATAACAGTGAAATAACCAAAAGTTTCTTTTCACAGCTTTGATTTATCAGACAGAAATTCCTTCTTCGACAGCAAAACCAGGAGCTCAATAGTAAGTACCGGTCTCCTTAGAAAACTCTTTTGCCTACCTAGTCAGGGACGATTTAAGACCCAGTTTCATTTATCCCCTGATTTGATTACCAAAGGGCCTGTACGTCTCCACACCAAAATGTCAGTGACGTCAAAGTTGTTTTTTTGTAGACAATAATTTCAGTCACTTGATCTGTCAGCCGCCTCTTCCAATGCTTTCCAACCTCAGATTGATTTTCTCAGCAGGGTTTATTTATATATTCTTGCTATTTTAGGTCTCCTAAAAGGTATCCTTGGATATTTAGAACCTCCGTTGTCTGCAGTTACATGTTACGTTTTTAGTGTAGTATTATCAATCAGCAATCATATTTAAAATCATCTCTATAAACCTGTTTATAATCATCAACAGGTATATGAGATTTTGAAACGAACAAAATGCACAAGGGCTAAGTACATCATGGGTAAGTCTAATCTTCTGATTTTTGCTTGACAAAACTAATGCAAATCAACGTTTAAATATTATTTTGAAGTGTCTGTTACATGTGCTTACCAAACAATAAATGTGGCATAATTATAAGTAGCTAGCAGTGAACCAAGCCTAATTCTAATCTCGTATTAAGTACCTTGTTAATTAATATTACTCAATACTTACTCAATAATATGTTTAATGGCACTGTAACAACCAAATTATGCAAGGTTGCTGTCTTGCCATTTAAGCACCTAGTCTACACTCAGTAGTGTAACATGTACACCATAATGTCACCAGTGCAACTTTAAATGTATACAAATAATAAGCAAACATCAGGGATAGAATGCTATTCCTGGATACTTAGCAAAGAACAGCCCATGTTCACAAGATTAAGACAGAATTAAGATAACCCAGGGTTTTTATATGACCCACTAACTAACTATTTCAAGTGTGAAAAGCCTTTTTGTGTTTAACAGCACAAAAATGAGCACTCAACTCGATTGGTTTGTTGCTTCCAGGAATCATGAGTCTGCTGGGCAGTGGTGTCTACACAGAGGCCTACCCGTTGCACGATGTGAGCAACGCTTACCATTTTGTTCTCCTTCTAGTTTTCTCCAACTGATTGTTTTGTTTCTCGTGTGAGTTCATTTAATATTTCTACACACAGGGCGATATTGATGGTGTAAATGCTGAAACCAATGACAGAAAGGTAAAAGACATTGCAATACATACTAATATCTTGGACTTCAGATATTTTAATCTCCGTGATTTTTGAAACAGAGAATAATATACATTTTAATGTCACTTTTAGAATATAGTTTTATTACTTACTGTAACTGACTTCTCAGTTGTTAAAATAAATTATAAATATGTGATACTGTGCATTATTTTGTATGTATTGGTACTGATGCAATTAAATATGTGACCCTGGACCACAAAACCAGTCTGAAGTTGTTGGGGTATATTTGCAGCAACAGGCAAAAATACATTTTATGGGTAAAAATTGTTGATTTCAAGTAAAGATCTTAATATCCATAAAGATATTTTGTAAATGTCCTACCGTAAAAATATCAGAACTTAATTTTTTGATTAGTAATATGCATTGCTAAAGACTTAATTTGGACAACTTTAAAGATGATTTTCTCAAAAAAAAATTCTAATAGTTTTATCTCAGCCAAATACTGTCCTACCCTAAGAAACCATACATCAATGAAAAGCGTATTTATTCAATACATTTACTGTACAACATACAATCAAATAATACTAATACATATATATGACTAGTTTTGTGGTCCAGGGTCACATATTACCAGAAATAAAATATTGTGTGTATGTAGAGGATGCAGGACACTACAAAAACACAAATTAAGATTTATAACAGGTTAATCAAAAATAATTTTCTTTAGATAAACATTATGGTGACTGCTATTTTTGGACAATACATAAAACCTGCTGCCTTTGTACCTGGGGTGAGGTAATAAAGGCATAATTCAGAGATTTGCAAGACTGAAGGAAGCCTGCAGCAAGGTTCCCAGCATTCAGATGAGAACAATCAATAGGCTATATAAAGTGATCTATTCTTTCATTCCAGTCTGTGTTCTTCACTTTATACCGTCTGTAGAGAAGAGTTGTTATCATTAAATCCTCTCTTTATCTGCTCTATTAGACTGTTTGGGATTTTTTTATCAATATGTTAACATTTATCTGAATATTTCTCGAAGCCTGTTTTACCTGTTTGGACATTTTAATGGCATACTCTAAGAATCTGCCAACTGCATCTCATGTTGACCACGTAGGATATAATTAAACCCTATTAATGGGTTGTAAAATCCTAGCTTGTGTAGAGGAGACCTGGTGAGACTCTGGACTTGCCTGCAGCAAGCTCAGAATAATTGTCAGGTCACCAAGGCAACAGGATCATTTCCCACTTCAGCCATCTGTGAGCAGCGCTCCTGCTGGCTTACTGTTGAGTCGTAGTGGGTAGTGTAGCCCTTCTTAAAATAATGAATAACGGTAATTTTCAAGAATTAAAAAAAAAAAAAAGAGAGTATATGATTAATTTTTTTCATAACCAACCTCGAGGGACCTTGGACCAAATATGGGTCAAGTGTGATTTTGCTGAGCTTGTATGATCACAAGTCTTATTAAATTGCATACTATTAAACTGCATACATCAGAGTCTTCTGTAACAAATTTGCTTATAGCAAATACGGATTACAAAAATGGATTCACTTTGTTTATTGTGAGTAATCCATATACATAAAGCAATTTAATCCAAGTGTTCTGAAGGGACACAATCATTGCTTTAAATTATTAATTCAAGAAACATAAACATTGATCAGCTGCTGTAAAAATAGCTGTCTGGGGCATTGTGAAAAAATGGCAGGTAGCTGCATTGAAGTAAAATTCATATTAATATTATATGTTTTTAAAATATGTAACAAAATATTGTATTTGTTACTGTTGTTCAGCCATTGGTCTGTTAGACAAATCCTCTGCATGATCAATCATCTAATACACTGATGGTTACAGGTATGGAGGTGTACTGTTTAATTATTTGAGATGATTTGTGGATATGTTGAAAACGTATGATTATGGTGTTCTTTATAACTCTAATATGAATGAAACAAGCTCAAGGGAGACTTCTGCTTCTCAGATTTATCTGCTGGTTTCACTGTTGAATGTTTTTATAAGAGGGTTGTGCATTATTTGATGTCATATTTCATAATGTTTTGGCCTTCCCTCCCTTGCATTCTCGGACAAAACACTTCTTTTGTTTGACTTAAGTGTATTCTGGAGACTGTGCAGCTATGTTGTAAATCTGCCTTCGCTTACTCATATAAGTGTAGTACATTACATCCCCAAGAGCGCCGAACCGCAGTCATTACATTTGAAATTACTAACATGATGGTTGAGATGATTCATTTGTCCTCATCATCAGTGTTCAATGGAATAATCAGTTATTTTGCCATTTCCATTATACCTCTAAGTGCACTCACTGTAAATCTCAGCCATGCTATATGATTGGACGTTGAATCGTTGTTTCAGGATGTATGTAATTTTACTTCTGTCTTTGCAGATCTTGTATGAACAGTGGGCGAGTTACAGCATATTCTACAAATACCAACCCATCGGACTAGTCAGGTATTATGACTGACAATAAATGCAATGCCAGAGACAGAGATAAATATTTGCCCTGGAAATAAACGCTGAAAGAAGGGAGGTTTTAGAAATACCTTATTGATACACATTGTTCAGGAGTCAGATTGTCAAAAGCCCGATTCAGACAGGATTTGTTTGAAGGACACAGAATAGCTGTGGATGTCTGTCGCGTTTATCATCAGATTATTTAGGATGAGCAATGTCTGACAAAACAGTGAATATCTGATTTAAAATAAGACTGTTTACTGCAGTTTACCAAATCATAACTAAACAAAATCAGTTACTAAATCATAACTAAATCAAGCAATAAAAAATA
>JAUYWG010001079.1:0-10132 GCA_034779775.1 Enteromius afrohamiltoni
TCTGTGTGCGTGTGAGAACGCGGATTCCTCGGTGGGAATCTCAACTCCCGGTTGGAGCGTTCTCAGATCAAAGCCGCCTGATTAACCTGCTCACTCGCACTTTCTCCGCGTTTGAGTCTTCCGTCACGCTACACTGGGATTAACCTCGATCATTCATCTCCTGTCTGCCTCCGTGACAGTCAGGACATTTAAATGAAACCATCTTCAGGCAGTAATTTCTTTCAGAAATGTTTTGTTTCGTTCAATTGATGGTTTATTTGCACTCGCTGACTATGCTGTGTTAGAGGGTTTGTTTTTGATATCCGAGGGCCTAGGTTGGTTTTTGAGCAAGTTTGATAGGTGTTGAGTATAGAGTTTCAATATACATTCTAGAAGTCATCATGGTTACTGTGACACATATTAGTTTTTATCTAACTGTAAACTGACAACCAAAATCTCTGCACATCTCTTGTCACATACTTTTTCAATCGATATCACACACACACACACACATACACAGAGTAATGTGTACATTGGTGTTTTGAAATATTTGCATGGCACGACACGCAATTTCGGGCAACTTCTGAGACTACGCTTGAGTGAAATATTGCAAACATAAGCAGCTAAACAATGCTCACTTCATTTATGAAAGTTTTGATGTAGATGCCCCTATATACTTTTTCAACCATATGCCGACATCATTTTAAAATATTACTAAGAGATTAAAGACAACAGATTATATTTTAAATGCGATGCATTCACCTTTTTTGTTGAAGTGTTCACACTTTTTATTTTTGCACGTCAGCAGTTGTTCGACAAGTTTTAGTCAAATTACCAAGATGAAATTGATCTTGGGTCTCATTTTTAGCTTCAAATACATGAGAGACATCGACTTTTCAAGATTTGCAACTCACACACAGACAAGCACAGAGTCAAAAACATTTCACATACTTGTTTTATTGTTCATCAGGTTAGATGATTACAAGTAACCTTACTTATTTCAAGAAAAGATCAGAATCCGAAAATATCCGAAATGCAACTCCAGTTACTATGTTTTACTATGTACTCATCTGTATTTATTGTCGAGCAGCGAAGTAGTATCTAACAAAAAGTTTTCTACTTTACTATGCCTGAAGCCCCGAAGTTTCACACTTCACGTGAAAGTACTTTTTACATCTGCTATCAATAGATCTTCTTATATTAAACACTTGGGCCTATGTATGTAAAGTACGTATTTTAAAAAAACGTATAACGCAGTACTTACCATAAAATGTAGCTAAGTAACTCAGACAGTTACTTGCACGCAAACAAATCCTAATACCATTTCATGGAATAACACGCCTCATATACACAGCAAGTATGTTTTTGCCATATGTAGCTTGTGTTATGCTCGGCTGAAACAAACAAATAAAGTTAACATTGCAAATACGAATCATCTTTTTGTTCACTTTATCGATAATTTGAAACGTTTTCTTAAACTAATAGATACGTGATCATCACACTAGTTTTTTTACCATGACCAAAAAGTCTTGAATCAAATTCACCCAAACAGACTAAATGTGAAAATTCTCATCTGCTATTTCTGCTACATGCGTAATAAAATAGCATTTATAAATCTGCTTTAAAAACATTCACAACTCTTTACGAAACTGATTTTCTTGTTTATAATTCATACAGAACTATTTCTTTTCATGCTAAACTGCGAGTCGTGTATCGAATGTTATAGATTTCACAAGAACATGTGTGTGCTTAGTTTGGGTTTCTTCACATTATTTCTCACGTTCAACAGCGCTGCTAAAAATATGCCTTTAGATTCTTTCGAAACAGCATGTAAAACCTATGATTATGTTTCGTTTTAAGCAAAAAGCTTGCTGTTGTGTTTATTGTCATCTAAAGGTAAGCCACCATTTATGTTTTTAAGAATATCTGTCTGATTTATTCAAATATTTCTCTGACCCTGCGCTAAACATTTGAGACATATAATGAATGTTGCTTATTAATTGTTTTAGATCTTTTATTCAGCAAACTAAAAACTCAGTATATGTGCATCTTTGGCTAAACTTATTTCAGCCATGTGCAGTAATAGTGTAGAAAATGAGCAAAGAAAATCTCCACGACGTGCATAATTTTCAAATACAAATCGCTATTTTTATTTGTAGCAAACTGATCTGTTATAGACACTGATAGAGCTTCAAGCATGCAGTTGTTTAGATGAGTAGAATATATTTCAATGGTTTTAAAAAGACTTAATTTATAGACTGCAAACACTGTGGGGCGAGAGATCTAATGTTTTCAAATCATGAAAAGCGGTATTTTCATATGATAAATTCACTGATTAAACCTGGTATAACCACCTATTCATTTAAAAACCTTTATTCACTAATGGCTCATTCTTTTTTCCTCTCTCATCACAGAGAGGGGCAGGGGCCCACAGTCCAAGCAGTCACACCAAGCAAAACACATGACACTATAAACATAATAAATATTGTAAAAAAGTTACGACTTGGTCGTGTTTTCTTTTTTACAACAGCTGCAATAAATACCATTCCCCCGGAGGTGAGTTTTTATGACAGGATGTGGGGTGGGTTGTACAGTCCAGATGCGCAACCAGGTGTCTGGTTTATTGGACATCATAAAGTCATAAAAGGGTCGTAAATCAGGGGTCATAAATCACCTGTTGACACTTGACACTATTTTTATGAGGTCAAATGTCAAGGCAATAAATCTTTTTGTCACAACCTCCCGCATATCTTCTAAATGAATGTTTTGAATGTTTTTATTGGCTTTGGGTTGCACACTACGCGCTCTCTCTCTCTCTCTCTCTCTCTCTCTCTCTCTGCCTTCTCAGATTTCTCAGCTCTCTCTCTCCAGACAAACATTAACTTAACTTATAACTTGGTTTTATAATTTTAACATATCACAATATGTACCTGAATAAGATGTATGTATAAGCCGTTTCTTTATTTGATATGAAGAACGATTTAAATAAAAATCCTGATACGAAGAGTCGTTCAATAAATAAATTGTTTGTCCCTTACATTTTTCCATAAGAGAAAAGTTTTCATTACAATGATGAACGTCTAGAAATGAGAGCAGAGATTGTTGCCTAGTTAAGATCTCTTCTACCTCTCTCTCTCTGTCTCAGCCAGAACATGTGTACGCCCCTCGCAGCTCCTGAGTAAGAGAAGCACAAAGATGGTTTTGCAAAAACACTTTTTTTTGTTTTCACAGATGGGTCGTAAGCGAGCGTACCTTTTGTTTTGAGAAAGTAACAACGTTTCACACTGCTTTGTATGACCTCTAGACACGGTCGTGATCATATTTTCACAGACGTTAATCAATATTATGTCCGTTTATCCATGTGGTGCATAGATGATTTTTTACAACCTCATGGTTATTTCCCCCCACAGGTGTTGTATACTTATATGGACTGATTAGATGCGGTCACATCTCAGTCATCCCACCGTTGCGGTGGTCTGAAATTCACACACACACACAAACACACGTACATACGTTTGATTTGGTATCTAGTGAGAAAAAGTAAAATAACTTGCATCGTGATGTTTTGATCTTTTATTATATTATATATTCCTCAAGTATAGTAAATCAATAAATACTTACTTTTTATATCCAACTTTAAATAATGTCCTATAATAAACGCAGAATAGAAAGAAATTAAGATTTCTTTCATTTCATTTCCAATACATCTTCTCTGTTATTATAGCGTTCATTACTTATGCATTGTGGAGTGGGGGATTATTTATGCAACAGTATCGAATCCTGTCTGCACTACAATATATATTATTCCATGGCAAGTTTATTTGGTAGTGTTTCCTACAGTATTCTAACACTTTTGTTTCACAGATGTTATCACAAGAACATGTATACCACGTATCTTTTGTTTTTTTAAAAGCTGAACATCAGCGAGAGTGACAACATATGTGCGACGAGACATTTAGAGTGTATTCCCTAAGCACCTATAACTGTAGGTGATTCTCAGGGTAACAAAACAAGCCGCTATGAATTACCTCTACAAATGGTATATGGTGTAACCAGATCTGCAGTGAACTTAATAACAGCTGGTCCTAAAATTACTTTTTCCATGGAGCGTGAGCGACCCATACCGAAATTACAATTACAGCTAAGGTTCGTTTGAAGACATAAAAGGCAATATGACGCATTTTTATTGCCTACTGTCTCCTATTTAAAAATGAAGTCCAACGTGTAAAAGTCAAAAACTTGTGTGGAAACTGAGAGTTTCACCCAGCGATTTGAAGATGTCTCCGAACTATTTTTCAACATTATGGAACAGAACGGTATTCTAGCCATACTTTAAAAAAGCATTGTTGTTTCTTTTGTAGAACTAAGCTGATTTAATAGTTTTACTATTATTATTTATTTAGGAATCACGAGTGTCGAGCAAAAGGCATTTGCAGAAATTAATCTGCGTGAGTTTCTCTTTTTGTTCTATATAAATACTTTTGATATGTGGTTTTATTTCCCTAGTATGAAATTAAATGCCTTTCTGTCACCACAGTAACAGCGCAACTGAATTGGCAAGGCGTACACCAAAATGGGAAATAAACATTATTCTACCCGGTATTCGAACCAACAAACTCCTGTGCCATCACACACACTGTAATAAGAAGCTGGCGACACAAGAGTACAGTCTAGCGTTAAGTTACAGTCTACAGGCTAAGTTAATGTTAATTTCACGGTAAAAAATTATTTGATTTTCTTTTTAGACGTTGAATTGATTGATTTGACAAACGACGAAGATAATACAGCGGACGCTGGGGAGGGAAGTATTTATTTATGTCTCATAGACATATTACACATTTGTACACGGTGAATACATGAAAACGTTTTCTCATCACATGTGTTAGATCTTAGTTTTTTCACAAATAGTAAAACCATTTTATAATTTTTAATAGAATCTTCGCTGTACATATTCATCACATAATTATAGTCTCTACCCCTAGCTAAATGATACAGGAAAAACACACAGTGATGTCCGCAGGTGTCTGATGTAAAATCCTGGACATGTTTGTTAGAATAGAACATGACTCTGCCGTTGGCTATTAAAAAGTTTTTTATGGAGGGTGGAAAGTGCTCTCTATCGTGAGCATTGACGAAGCTGTTGAAAAAACAGCCGTAGCCCTCTCGAGTTAAATAAGCGGCTACCCAGTGCTCCCCCAACTGGTCCGAAGGGTCTGTGTTAATAATGGCCATTGCTGGCAAATTCATTAGAGGTTCTTCAGGCAAGTGGTCGCATGGAAAAACTCCAAGAAAATTAGAGTTACAGGATTTTTTGTCCATAATAGTGGTGAGTTGCAGTGTTCATTTTTCTTCTTCTCAGAAGTAATCAACCAGAACCTGTCTGCGGTTAGACACTTCGATAATACTGTCAACACAGCATAAACAAGGAGATTAATAATATGTGGCAGAGGTTGTTTGAAATGGTCTTCGAGTCTGATATTGCCGGACTTGATTAGTGAAATGTGGTGCCCGCTTTCTTCGTCAGGCGTGAGGTTAAAGGTGTAAAGCGAATAACCTCTCAGAAAATCATCCCTGTTGATAGAAATGATCCTGAGGCAAAGTCTGGCTGGAGAGGTTTAGCGGGTATTTGAACGTTTTTTATTGCAGGCTCCTGTGATCGAGTCGTTATCCACCATAGCCAGGATAATAGATTTCGGTAAGGTCCACAAAAAAAAAGTTTTCTTGATTTGATTCTCGGGGACCCAGCAGGTATGGAGAAATTTTTTAGACATACCCTGTCTAAAGGGTACTTGGCAGTGTTCGAAAGCAATGTCTGTGGCACGAAGGGGACATGAAGTGTGCCGGTTCATATGCAGATAAAAGATTTATTCAGGCTCAGGGTTGTACAGACAAGATCAATCACCTGCAGACATAAAAAGCGTAGGCAAAGACAGTCTCATAAACGATAATCCAGGCGTGGGTCAAACGTACCATAAAAAGGAGTCCGAAGGGCAAGATGAAAACGTAGGTCCAGGGGAAGCAGAGACAACAATAAATCCCAAACATGATAACAATGTACAAGAACACGAATGAACAAGGCAGAGTTGAGGGTAAACGTGAAACAATGATCTGTGACAGACAGACAAACAGACTGGTATAACAGCGAAATATTGGGTTTAGCAATCAAGCTCAATTTGTTTTTTAATTGATCATAAACCATTCCGATTCCTGACACCTCTGATGTCTTAAGAACTTTGTTTATCTCCTGAAGCACAGCTCGAACATTCTCGTAGTATCCTCCTTTTATCAGAAGCCTCCGTGTTACAGAAAATCCTGATAATCTCTCGTCGCCGGGTTTATCATTGCGTTTCTGTTTAGGTCCATCGCGTATGATTAGATCGAAATACCCGTCGTCATTAATGGTATACCAGCTTCTAGGGTATTCAATCTCAGCTAGAGCTACTTGCCACTAGCCCTTAAGGTTTATAGTTTTCGACAGCCTGGTCGTATAACTTGATATACAGTTTTCAGAGTAAACTGCCAGAAAAGTTTTGCATGGCAGTGTCTCATAGAAACCGTCATCGTTCATGGCACTTCTTTACACGAATGATTCCTCGGTTAAAGGATCATCAAGTTTTCTGCAGATCCAACAAAGTCTTTTTGTCAACTATTAAATTTAGACGGCCATCCTAACCATTTTACTAAAACTAATGTGGTCCGTCCCTGTTTTTTCTCATGACTCCTTCATTTTCTTTGTCAACGGCCACAGGTCTCATCTTAATACTAGGATGGTAGCTGGTGTTGTTCCCCTGCATAAAATCCTGCAAAACATCTATGTATCTCCGTGAATTTGTAGCTGTGAAATATCTCCACATACGACTTTTTAACGTTCTGTTAAAATGTTCCACGACGCTGGCCTTCAAATCGGTAGCGGTTGCAAAATGATTCACGTCGTATTTTTTCATCAAATCTTGAAAATGTTTGTTAAAAAATTCTGTCCCTTTAACCATCTGTAATTTCTTTGGAACACGACCCTCTTCGAGTATAGATTTGAAAGCCGCGGTAACCTCGACACTGGTGTTATTCTTTAAAGCCCTAGTCCATGCATACTTACTAAATATGGCTATACAAGTCAGTAAAAATTTACTATTATCATTTTCCTTGGAATAGTCCGTCATGCCGATGAGATCTGGAAAATTCGTCTCTCATGTCGTCCGTATTTTCATGAAGAAACCTAGTCAGATACAAATTACCTCTGAACACTCTTGGTGGTGCTAGAGTCAGATTTTCCATAATCTCCTAATCCCAGTCCTTCTCTGGAGTTTTAGGTGAGTACGATGTGTCCATGACTAGTATCTCAACCGTTTTTTTCTATTGAACCACAAACATTTTGTGCCCTATTTATCTAAATGCTCTAAATGCTGTGCAACCCAATGCCTAAACCATGCAGATGCTGGGGGGAGGGGGGGTCAAACCTCAGTGTTGTGAATTCTCACACGGATTTCCTTGACTCTTGGACTTTCCTTGGCTGTGCCCACATAAATTCCATACACTTTTGTTTGAATGAACGTGTAGATGTTGCACAAGGCCTCATCTTACGATACAGCAAAGACAATGTGTGCCTTAAAGAGTTCATCAAAGGCTGCAACCGCTGTCTGCAGCATGCAGGGAATGGCCTTCTGGTCCAGGATGATGTAAAACTTCTGAATGCTACTCCTCTTTTCTCCAACACAGAGGAGGAAGGGATGTGTAGTTCCAACTCGTTTAAGATTTTAAGTTTTCGGCTCAGTTCTATATTTTGGAACCTGTATATGATGTCTATGCAGATACACAGATTACAATAATCACTGTCAAGACTAAATGAGTAAATGAGAACTTTATTTTACCTTTATGAACTTAACAACATGATCAGCTGCTTCTGTTGCACTGATTTTCCCAGTCTTCCTTCCTTTTACAGTTGGAGGCAAGAGATGGAGCAAGAGAATAGCAGCCATATCACTGCCCCATCCTAGAAGGCTAGAGCATTCGGTTAAACCTTATACCAGCTACAAAACATTTATACTTACCAAAATCAGACTCCTCCAGAGCAGACAAAAGGTCATCCACATATGCACCATAATGCAGGTTTTTGTAGTCAGCAATTATTCTTGGCTTGTAGAATGTTTGCCATTTTGCAATAAACTTGCTTGAAATGTCCTCTCCAAAAAGCATAGTAAAGTTTTGGTCAATCTATCACACAGAAAAATCAATTCAATAACAAATATTAAAATTAAATACACAATTAACATTAAAATATATATTTTTTATATTTATTACAAAGCCTGGTGTATCCAAAAATCGGGGAAAGTAATCAAGGATGAGTGAAGATTTGTCTGGATCATGTATGAAATTCTGCCTATATTTGAATGTCTTCATTTTATCCTTAATAACTGGTGCGTCCGTTGAACGCTTCATCATGGATACAGCTGCTCAGTTGTTGAAAAGGTCTCACACAGTCTTCATGTAAATGTGAAATGTAACCTTGGCCACTGAGTGGATCGTAGAACTGTCCCTGTCAAACATTTAGCATCTATAAGTCATCAATGTATCAGGCCCAGGCAGTATCGCATAAATTTATAATTATTTATAAATATAATTTATAAATATAAATATTTAACATTTATTAATTTATTAATTAATACACAATTAACAATTTATTAATACACTCCATTTTATGTAAATCATGGACACATAATTAATTCCCGTTAGTAACCTAATGTTAATTTTAAATCGAGCAAATGTGATCCGAGGTATTAAATTAGTACAAACGTGGCTCCAATTTATCTTTACAAAGGAACAAATTGATCAAAGGTGTCCACAACATCCACTCACATGGGGCTTAGCAGATATAAAGATAACAATTTAATTTTGCGATTTTAATTTTAAGTTATGTTGTGTAAGAATGTAATTTACACGTTTTTTTTTCTTTGCCTTCATCTTCGGCCTCAAGTAAAAGAAAATGGTGGACACAGACTGTTGGTCTAGCGTTAAGTGGAGGCGTAGCTTTTTACACCACTTTGGGTGAAATGTGAAAATACACCTACATTTCATAACTAGTAACTAGTTGTCAGGGTCCATACCGGAGGATGAAGGAGAACACAAAAGAATGTAGAGTTCTTGAAAATAATAGTCTTTTAATGATCTTAAAAAAACAGAGATTACACAACACCTAACACATTCATTGACTGACAAGACTGAACTCAAAAGACATGGCATTTATACTCAGAAGACTAATCACAAGATACGACACAGCTTGGGAAACACAGGTGGAAGGGAATCAACTAATAATCACATAATGACACAGGAAGGACCAAATATGGGCACAGAGGAAGGGAGACAGGAAGACATAAACTGAAACTAACACAATGAAAAGGAAACTAAACTAAGAATATAAAAACACAGACCTTAAACAAAGCTAAACAGACATAAAATGTGACACTAGTACACAGGATACTTTTTTGAAAAGAGTAATTTGTACTTTTACTTGAGTACTTTTTTGAAACCAGTACTTTTACTTGTAATTGAGTATTTTTTCAGCAATTTAACAATAGTTGTAATTGAGTACAGATTTTAAGTACTCTTTCCACCACTGCTAAAATGTTGCTACTTTATTTATTGAACATTGCAAAATAAACAATGATGACTTAATTGGAACTTTAGAATAAAAAACACTCTTGACAACTTGTGTGTCCAGCCCAGTGTCATACTAAACTCATCATATCTCTATTGTTTACAAGCATTTCTCAAATTCAGATGTTTTTGCTTTGTTTAAAAAAATCATTACCTTTAACTTTTAACTGTCACTAGCTTAAATTTATTTGAAATTGTACACTCAAAAAAATGATTTTTCAGTTCTGTTCACTTTACCTAAACAGTTCACGTTGAATTAATGCCATTGTGTTTTCATTTCAACATGATTGTTTCATGTTAAACAGACTTAAAACTGTCACTCGTTGGTTTAACATGGTTTTCATTTAACAAGTACATGTTTCAATCACTTAGCTCACACAAACTGTAATGCACTGAACAAAATGACTCTTTGAACTAACTTAATTCACTTATGTAATCATGCATCCTATTTCCACACAACCAAATTGTGTTTTATTTACATGAATGGAATTTGTTGAATTTATGC
>JAUYWG010001080.1:0-10132 GCA_034779775.1 Enteromius afrohamiltoni
TAGCAAAACCAGCAACTGAACCAACAGCACATTCATATACTATTTTAGAGGTAATATACTGACTGTTTTTATAGGGTATTGGGGATGCAGTAGTTAACCAGACTGTGCAAATCACAACCTGGAGGGCAGTTAGTGCAATGATTGTGCCTCTTTGTTGAGCTGCTCCAAACCATTTCATTGCATTTTTACCTTCAGGCCGGGAAGACTTAAACACAGCTACTACCACCATAGTCTTAACCAGGATGCTGGAGATGCACAGAACAAAGCTTATGCCAAATGCAGCATGTCTTAACTGACATGTCCATAACTTCGGCTGGCCAATAAACAGCAGCACACACAGGAAACACAGTTTGAGTGACAATATCAGCAGGAAGCTGAGTTCTGAATTGTTGGCGCGTACAACAGGAGTGTTACGATGATGAGAGAAGATGACCATCACAAGAGCACAGAAGCATGAGCCGAGTACGGAAGCAGTGGTCAGAGAGATGCCCAGAGGTTCCTCATAGGATAGAAACTCTACTTCTTTCGGGACACATTGCTCTTTATTTGGATTGGACCAGAACTCATCTGGACATGGTGTGCACTCAATAGCATCTGTAATAAAAACAAAGTTTGAGAGAAAATTCTCTTTCATGTCATATTAAAATGTTAGAATAGGTTTTGTACCTGTTGAATTAGAAATCTCTCCATCTCCACATGGCAGGCAGTCAAAACAGCAGATAGGAAGGCCTTTTTTCCTGGCTCTTCTGGTGCCAGGGGGACAGCTCTCACTGCACATTGAATGTGGGGGCTAAGGGGCACAATATCAGTTGTCATTCATATTAGTAGTGTGCTTGTCCCCACAATGATTGTTATACTGGTCATTTTTGACCTCATAACAAGTTAAATATATATATATATATATATATTTTGTGAGTGGTAGGTTTAGGGTTTGGGTTATGTTTAGGTAATAAAAAGTGCAGGTGTATTGTTTCCAAATAATTGTCTATATAATATCCCCATGGAAGCCTGTGTGTGTTTGTGCATTTTGATTCAGTGCAGGCCTTCATAATGATCACATCAAGTATGAATATATGCTACCTGTAGTTTTGAAAAGATTAAATGAAAACATGATTTACTTTTTTGTTTTCAAAGTTCCAGTAGATTGAATCCTCATCCAACGTGAGCATGCCTCCTTTTGCCACACCAACTGTGCTAACTCTTATCGCACCATCTGAATTTGGCTGCCAGTTCAACACATCATAGATGGCCAGAGCATCTCCATTGTCATTAAATGACACATGATCCCCAAAGCCTGTGGTGAAGTTCACTTTCTGTAGGTAATGGACTACCTGTACAGGTTAAAGACAGGACAGGTGTATTTCTGTATTTTGAGTAAACATGTAGGTTTTTCTTTTTTTTTTTTTTTGCTGTACCTGCCAGGGCTGAAAGTTGATTATATTAGCACAGCTCTTCCCACTAAATGGTCCTTTTCCCTTCTCGCACTGCATCAGGTCATGAAGTGCATGTCCCAGGGCATAAACTGCTTTATACACATTATAAGAGGCCCTCAGCTCTGATACATCAGTGTATGGTGTATCTGTGCTGCTCAGATCTTCTTGCCCTGTACACACCTTTCTTTCCCCCTCTACCTGTATTTCTCTGCCTCCAGTCTCAAAAGTGCACCCAAACATGTTCTCCCAGAAAATTCTTACCATATCGTTTCTTGGATTGCTGTCAGGATGAAGGTTATACAGGAACTCACGAAGTCCCTGGATTTCACCACGCCTGATAGCGATGCCCAATGTGCCCCCCAGAAAGGGCAAGAGACGCTGAACTTGAAAGACTTGTGAAGTGGCCCAGGCTTCACTTGCAATCCACTGTCTGCCTGTTACATTTTGCAATGCCACCTCATCCATCAATGGTATCAAGTAGGTCTCTTTGGAAAACACCACCACCACTCTAGCTGTAGAGGCCTTAATCACTGCCAATATATTTAGGATATCTCTACGGTTATTATCATGAGGTAACATTTCAGAGAAGTCAACACACCCTCCAAATAGCTGAACATCTTTGTGGAATGACTGAGAGGCATGGATGCCGTAGTCGTCATCACTATATAGCAGACCAACCCAGGTCCATCCAAAATGCTTTAAGATCTGTATCATAGCCTGCACCTGGAAGGCATCACTAGGGATCGTTCTGAAGAAAGAGGGGTACTTTTTCTTGTCACTCAAACAGGAGCATGTTGCAAAATAGCTAACCTTATAAAAGATATACAGATGAGCAGTAAATACATTTCAGTGCATTATGAGATTTCTAACACATGCAGTTGAGAAAGAAATATTATATGCAGTCTTTAAAGTTTTACATTTTCAAATTTAAAGATAAACAATAACAAAACTGTAACAGTACACATTTTACAACTATATTATTATTATCATTGTTATTATTTGTTTAATCTTAACAATTTTATATTCACACTTACCATAGGCATTCTGAATAGCCCCAGTACACTGGAGATTGCAATTGAGTGACTAGATCCAGGATCCCCCACAACAGCAATCACTGGTGGTGAGCCAGCACAGTTTAGATTGGAGAAGGACTTCTCTGTCCCGCTAACCAGAGCTGTGGCTGCTCTGAATGCCACTCCCAACTCCACACAGTTATCATAAATATGATAACCAAGAGTGATGTTAGGAAGCAAGTTTGGATTCTTATTGATCTCATCTATTGCAAACACCATAGTCTGAGCCTGCTGAAAACTTGCCATGTCGAACCTATTAAAAAAAAAAGATTTTTGCAGTCGTTTTTATTTTTTAAACAAATATTCCTTAGGTAAATTATATTACTCTTCATTTAATTTACAGAAACTGAAAATTTTGATGCAGCTGTCTGCCAATATGCAGCTCTAAATGAAGCAACTAAGTGAATAATAACTAAATAAAGGACATTTATTAATTACAAAACAACAAACAACCAGTATCATTGTCTAGTCTGTCCCAGACTCACTGCTCACAGTATGGAGGTTCTGGCTCTTTTCTGAAGCTCAGCTCTGGAAACACTGTGAGGAAATGAACTTCAAACAGGCCTCCAATTATAAGATCTCCATCCTGAAACATCCCGTTCAACTTGAAGTGTCCCTGGAGCTGACAGTTGCCTGAACTAAGGACTGAAGTTGAGACATAGTTAAAGAACAGGTATAAGAAGATTTTAAGAGAGATCCACATCTCTATCTATATTATTCTACCCACATGAGGGCCAGCTTGTTATTTATAATAAAGACTGTGTGGGTGTTGCTAAAAAAAACAAAAACAAAAAAAATACAGCTGATGCCAAGTGGACCTCCCAGGATTTCAGTTGATATCTTTTATATTTAAATTATAGTTTGATGAAAGGCAACTTAAATATGCCACTTGTTTTAGTCTTTGCTATCATTACATTACTGAAAAAGAACAGTTGACTAATGGTAAAATATGTCTTTTATTTATTAGTATTTTATTTTATGATTATTATTAATAATTTTGTTTTTCATTGTAGATAGACCAGACACAGTTAGATTAGATACCTTTCTAGATTACCCCTCAGATGGCAGAATATTCCAAGATATTGAATGAAATTGAATTTTTTGGTTATTTGGGACACACCCATTTCACAGAAGGTGTAAAGTTTAACAGAAAAAATCATCACTCTTAATTTCTAAGCTTACTGTTTTGATACATGACCAAATAAGTCGGAACTAATGATATTCAACTACGCCAGTCGGAGATCACTAAAAATAATGTTAAAGGTGCGATCTCTCTATGCGATCTTGCAAAACACAGGACGTACATCAAAGCAAAAACAAACTTTGGCCAAACAACAGGTTGTTTGGGCGAAGTTTGTTTTTGTTGTGGTGCCCACAACAAAAGTGTTTATTTTGGTATTGCAGCATCTGCATTGTCTTTCGAGAATGGGTTTTTTCCCAATGTATTCAGAGGGCAGACAGCAAGACGATCAAGGGGTGATGCATACGGTTTGAGATAAAAATAAAATCGAGTTAAATGTAACATCGCATAGAGCACCTTTAAAGGTGTGTGAACTTACAGGTACAATGTCAGAAACTATAATATGCTCAGGACCCCTCCCTGCTTATTAGGGTGACGAGATACATATCAGATTTTCGTCACTCAATGGCTGGATGTCTAAGTGGTGCCCGCAGAATAACATAGGTTTCATAGACAATTGGAAAAGTTTTTGGGGCAGACCTGACGGTCAGATCTTCTTCCTTCCTGGTTCCGCTCTTCTCTCTAGAAATATGGAACACAGTATTAAAGTTTGAACTTGACTAACTGTGGCCCAGGCCAGGAAGCAGACAGACTGGCTAAACCGACCATCTGCTAGCCCACCTCACGTCACAGATGTCAGTTAATGCTCAGCACGAAGATACTCTTTCACCTAGATATCTCACTATAGAGGTTGTGTCTGTTCTCTGAGCTACAAAAAACAGAAAACATCCAAACCAAATTAAGAGTACCAATTTAATTGATATTCAAAAAATAACATCTGTTTTTAATACAGAGAAACAAAACCTGGCTTACTGAATATCAGGTCCCTTTCACTTTTTGTAAATTATTTTATTGATGATCATAACCTAGATTTGCTCTGTCTGACAGAAAACTGGCTAAAACCAGATGAATACATTACTTTAAATGTGTCTACCCCCCAAGATTACTGCTATAAAAGTGAACCACGCCAAAAAGGTAATGTCAGACTTGTGTCGTGTCTTGTCCTGTGTTTCCTGCCCTCTCACCACTCCACGTTTCTGTCTTCCTGTTACTGCTGTTGGAAGAGGACTCAATAGGTCAATAAGACCAACTAACAACTATCCTAAAATGGCTGTTGCCAACAATCTGCCTCTGAACGTAAACAGTTTACAAACATTTGATGATAATGACCTTTTAAAAATCTGTCACCTTTGGTTTTACCCCCAACTCCAAATTTTTCATTTGATTATATTCTTGTAATAAAATTGTGTAATAAAATAAAATTTCAGGGTCACAGACATTCAAAGATAGAAAGCAGATGATGTTTGGAGTGGCTAGAAAATTCTAATTTTGGCGAATTTTCTGTTGAATAGTATGGAATAGTCAGAGGGAGAAGGAGAGGATTGATACCAAGAACAGAACGGGGAGAAGATCTGCTGACTCAGCCTGATAACTTTTTCATAGAAAGTTAAATTAGTGAAAAACTAAGGATGATGCACTATTTCAAGATTTTTTTCATGGTACTCCGGTTGGTTTTTTGGAGTTCCCTTGTCAATAATAGAGATCGAACGGTGAGCCACCCGCAATCAGAATCAGATCAGAATCAGACTTAGCTTTATCGCCAGGCATGTTTACACATACAAGGAATTTGTTTTTGTGACAAAGCCCTACAGTGCAACAGAATGACAGTGACAAGAAAAGACACAGGTAATAATCTTCATTATTTCACTGCATTCTTCCTTTGATGAATTCAGCACTTCCTGGAGGGTATCGTTTTCTTGTATGCAGATAAGGAAAACACTACATACCACACATGGATTCTTGACTGGATCATTATTGAAACTACCTGAGTAAATAACATTTTTTGTTTCCCTTTTTTATTTTTCTTGGTTGTTGCTCTATAAAAGGAAAGATGAGAAGATTTCTTTCTGTTTTGGGATTTTTCTTCTCTGTTTACAGGCCTGATGTACATGTTTTGTATTATTTTTTTTATACATATGTGGTAATACTATAGTTAATTTTGTTACGGTACCAATACAGTATTTTCCTATTCGAACAATCATTAGTGTTGTGTTGCTGTCATTCTTTAAAAAACAAACAAACAAAAAAGAACAGAATCCTCCCTCCGAACCGAAGTTGTATTTTGTTCTATTTTTAAAGCTTCCTGTGACTAATTCTAAAGATGACTTGGTGGCATCTTTTGCTGCTTATGGAAAGGTAACCAAGGTCATACGAGTAGGTAAACCTGATAGAGCTTGTCATACCAAAGCAATTGTTGAATTTGTTTTCCAACCAGCCTTTATGTATGTTGAAGCCTGTCAGGAAGGAGTTCCCGGCCACTGCCTCTAGAGGGCACCCACATTCACCACACCTCCCTTGGACTTATTCTTTTTCATTAACTTCATATCCCATCATGCATTGCACACCCACACCTTTTCTCACTCTGTAATCATCTCACAGCTGCTGCTTATCACCTCACTCACTCACTCATCACCATCTGCATTTAAACCACAGTCACTCAGAAATTGATTGCAAAGTCTTGATTTGCTCCGGCCTCAAATCTAAGCATTCATTCCTGTGTTTATTTTCTGTTTGGACATCTTGGACAGTTTATTCTTGGACTCTGATTGTTTGCTATTTGCTGCGATCTAAATTGCCTCCGCTGTTTCTGTTTGCCTGTTCTCTTGACACTGCCTGTTTTGTGAATAAACACCTGCATATGGATCCGAACGCTCAAGCCTCAATCATTACAGAAGACTTCGCCAACAAGGATCCAGCAGTTCTCCTCAAGTTTCCCCAGCAAGGTGAAGATCAGGATTCATTAACTCAACTCTGTGCCATCTTTCAAAGAGGGAGAGTTATCAAACGTTATGTGGAGGAGTTTTTGAATTACAGCCATTTGGTATCGGGGGATGATGATATGCTCAAGGACTGTTTTCTAAGTGGACTAGATCCAGAGATCAGTCTCTACCTGCCCTGGAATGATCCAAAGTGGACTGTTTGTTATGTTGCACTGTGGATCGACGTTCACTATAGGAGAGGTGAAAGAGGAGATTCCCTCCTGATGAGCAAAGAGATCACCACACAACTTTTGTCACTCTGGAACCACAACCCCCATCACACCAACAACTCAAGATGCCTCAGCCAGAGACAGGGAGCTAGATGGTCACCATGTCAGAGTCAGCACTCAAGATGGTCGCCATGCCTCAGTCCGAGTCAGCGCAAGATGGTAACCATGCCTCAGTCAGAGTCAGCAGATGAGATGGCTGTCGCCCCTTAACCATTGCACAAGAGGGCTATCACCCCCAATCTGTTACACCCGAAGGCCGTCGACCCTCAGGAGGTTCTGCAGGTGACTGCACAAAGCTCTGAGGAGTTTGCTTAAGGCCGTAGATCCTGTCACAGAGGTTCTACCAGTGGCTGCACGATCTCCGGAGATGTCAACTTTTGTTGTGGATTCTCCTGAGATCATTGAACCCTTGCCTAACTCTGCCATAGCCATGAAGCACATTAAATGCTTGAGTCATGGCCAGGAGAGCCACTGACTGGTCAAGTTTTCGAATTCCGGTCAGGAGAACCATTGTCCAACCAGTTTCCGAGTTATGGCCAGGAGAGCCGTTGATCAATCCAGTTTCTGAGTCAAGGTCAGGAGAGCCATTGTCCGATCCAGTTTCTGAGTTACGTCCAGGAGAACCGTTGTCCGATTCAGTCACTGAGCCACGGCCAGGAGAGACGCAGACCGGTCCAGTTTTCGAATTGGGTCAAGAGATCTTTTGTCTGGTCCAGTCACAGAGTCACAACGAACTTCTTACCCACCTGCTCAACCCTGGATCTTCAAACCTAATGTAGGTACTGTCTGGGCCGTAGAGGCCAAAACTAACCTCTTTGTGCCCTATGTTCCATTTCAGCCTGCTCTGCTCTGGAAGGCGTTCCTGTCACCTAGGCAACCTTGGAGGGCGTCTCTGACTCCTGTTCCATCCTGGAGGGCATTTCTGTCACCTAAGCCACACTGGAGGGCATCTCTGGCTCCTGTTCTGCTCTGGAGGGCGTTCCACCTGCTCCCCCCTGGAAGTCACCCTGTTCATATACCCAATGACTCAACCCCCCATCCCTCCCCCGAGTGTCTGGAAGCTGCTCCTAAAGGGGGGGCTATGTTAGGATGGCATTCCCAGTCACCACCACTAGAGAGCATTCACCACACCTCCCTTGGACTCATTCTTTCTCATGAAATTCATATCCCATCATGCATTGCACCCCCACACCTGTTCTCACTTTGAAATCATCTCACAGCTGCTGCTAACCACCTCAGTCACTCAATTATCACCATCTGCATTTAATCTGCATGTCTTTTTCTGATGACACCAATAAGAACTTAAATTACACACTGAGTTTTGATCGTACAGATAAGAGCAATACATCAATCGAATCTGTGAAGGGTCTACTTTCATCTGTACACATATAATAACAACACAACTTTCTGCATTTCGAAAATGAAGAAAACAAACAGAGTGCACTGTCTGCCGTGTGGGTTGGCGTGATCTTTAATGCATCACTAAAATGAAACTGAAACTCAGAAAATAATCCACACAGCGACATCGAAAAACAAAAATCTTTGATAAAGTAATTCACATGAAACCAGCACCATGTCCAGTCTTTTGCGTCTCCTTCATTATCTCTTAATCTCTCCCCCACGCGGCACAAACAATAGGTATGATAATTATCCACGCGGAGCGCACCACATGTAAACACCCACATCAGCACAAACAAAGCAGTGTTTTTGCAGTGTATACTATGATAATAGTGCATGATGAATGCTACGAGTTTAAGAATGTTTAGACCATATTATTAATACTCTATTCACAAATCTATTTTAGAAATACATATCTACATTTATTGTTTTATATATATGTGCACATATACTGATATTAGCATGCTCACAATATCACAGATGTTTTGTTGTTTGTTTTTTAGTGTACAGACACCTGTACCACAGAGTTCTGTCTTCTCAAACTGAGCGTCTTCACACTGATGACCTCTAGCAGTGCTGATTTTTTGCCTACACTGATATTCTCTGTTAAAACAAGCTTTTATTTTTCTTGAAAAGAAGCTAGAAACACTTAAATATCAGGTATTATGTTGTATTATGTACCTTCATTATGTATATTTTAAATACTATAAATAATATACTTTAAATAAAATACAAAGCATTTAAAAAAACAGTTTTTTCTTACATCTTGTAAGGCAAATTCTTAAAGATTAATAAATAAATTTATTAATCAACTTTGGGGAATAACCTTACTAACGTAGGATTATTGTAACGCGAACACACACACACGCACACTGTCTAAAAGATGGAAAGATGAGAGTTACTGAGAACCCAAAGTATTTGCTACTAATTCTAGAACCCAACCAGAGAGGGAACATTCAAGCAGAGATTGTTAGCTTTAACTTCAAATCTTAATATGCACCGTCAGTGAGGAAGGAAGAAAATTAGCCTGTGTTACCAATTTGCTGTGTTGTTGAATCTGCGTAACTCAGGCAGTTCTGCTTAGCTTTCTGACGTCTTTAAGGTCGATTGCTGATTGGTCCTTGGAGTTCATTGCAGTTGGCTGCGTTGGCGTCAGTGGTATGTAAACAGTCTTTTGCTATGATGTCTGTGGAAGAGGGAAGCGGAGGCGTCCAGTTTCGTGATGGCTCCTAAATAAAGTTCCTAAATTTCTCTGAGTTCCTTTGTGGATCTGCACTGCTGCCTCCCTTTCTTCCGAAATGTTTTTGATGCGAGTCTTTGGAGAAGATGCACGTCTTGAGAGATGTACACAGATGTAGATGTTCTCGCACTTCTTTGGTCCCCACACACAGATGTTCTCTTGGGGCGGCATGTTTTAACCTGTGGGATTTTGTCCCTCCCACGAGGTGGGATGGACAATCAGTTGGTGTTACGGGCGGTCCATTTTCTCTGAATGGTTCCTTGTTATGAATACATTAACTCAACTTCAGGAGAGGAGTGCTCGTATCCATATATTGCCTTTAAGGGTAAGTTTGATTATTTTCAACCTGCTTTGTATTATGGCAATGTCTCTAATATCTGTAAAAGAACAATATTTACTTTTTCTCTGAATTATGTATACCTTTATGTCCCATTTTATTTGTCAGCTCTCAACAGGATAATGCAAAATAAAAAGAGGTTTTGACAAAAAATGTAAAAGTTTTGCACCATCAAAATCAAAATAAAAATGTTGTTTTCATCAGCTGACAATTAAACTGGGTTCCTTCGAGAAAGAATAAACATTCTTCTCGGTAACACTTGATAATAATGTCCCGTTGTAAGTAATTTATAAGTGATTAGTTAATGATGAAATGTTCATCTACAAAACATTCACAAATGATTAATAAGTGATTATTATGTT
>JAUYWG010001081.1:0-10123 GCA_034779775.1 Enteromius afrohamiltoni
AAATTACAAGAGCAACTGTGAACTTGCACTGCAAATACATTTTACAGTAAATTAGTGCATTTGTTGTGAAATTCAGTTCACTACAGTAATAGCTGAGATTCAGTACTGCTGTTAGGGTGTGTAAACCTACTTTTTCAGCATTCTTTGTCAATTTGTGTAATGTGAAGAAAAAACCTTTCAAAATAACAGGTTTTCATAAATGTAACAATTTATTGTACAATAAATGTTCATTTAACATATGCACAATTTTCCAAAACATATTTGAAACAAAATATAAGAAACAAAAATGGAGATTGCACATTAAACCAAAGGCTTTATCCTTGGGAAAAACAAAAAAAAAACTTTCCCTTCAGTGTGACTGAACTTCATTCATAAACTCCCAAATATGTCACAAAATTAATGGTCAAATGATGTACTATTTTATTAACATTTTATTGACTAAAAATGTGTTTATTGACTAAAAATCTCAAAGACGAGCTCGTTCAGAATCAGTTAGATATAGCAGGTTGGCTGACTCGATTTTCTTCTCATACATTCCCGTAGCGTCACAGTGCACTTCCCCGTTGAAGCCCAGCGTCCATTGACTTCAATGCAGCTGCTTTGACAGGTTTTTTTCAGTGCTTTGAAACTAGACGGTCATTGGATGAACGCTGCGATTATGTCCCGCCCACAGACACTCAACGTCTCTGGGGGTGAATGAGGAGTGGGCTGGCCTGGACTCCGAGCTTCTGCGTGATTACTATTGAAGAGCTTGGGCCAAAGAAAATATTTTAATGGTTTTACTAGGTTAATTGTATTATAATTACAAATGTATTATAAAAACAAATATTGTGCAAGGTGTCAACTGTCATCTTTTGGACAACTGTCATGTCTTCTCCCTGATTGTGTAGCCTACAGAACTAGACTGAGAGACCATTTAAAGGCCTTTGCAGGTGTTGAAAATATATATTCAACACTTGAAATATATCAGACTGTGTGGAATGAATGTATACATTTTACAAGTTTCACTGTTCAAATGGAATTAGTGAAATAAATCAACTTTTTGATGATATTCTTATCACATGACCAGCACCTGTGTGTGTGATGTGTGTGTGTGTATATGTGTAGAGCCCTACTAAAATAGGGTCTATTAATATAAGTATTTCAGGGATTTGTTTGGTTATTTAATTGTGTTATTGTTTAACTTCATGTTCATATTTGTTGTTTTCATAAAAAGGTTTAAAATCAATGTGAGAAAGGTCATTGTTTGAACCAATGACAGGTCTCGAGATTGACCCCGGGGAGGAAAAAAAGAAAGGGGGGTGTGAATGAGATTACGTGGGGAGAAAATGGAGGAACGAAAGACGGACGATGGACTGAAAGATCGGGGCTGTTCCGGTGCTGTCCGGTGCTATTGACTGAGGCTTCGCGGGGAGTGACATCCGGGTCTTCATTGTCGTCTCACACGAGGAGCTGAGTATTTTTCAATTGGTTCCCGAACTGATACGGAGTATGTGAACTTCGCTAATTCCTCGGAGTTTGTGAGTACTTATCATAACTGTCACGTATTCATGTGAGCTCCAACCAGCGTGCCAACAGAAGACTAAAATCCCAGCTGGGGGAGTGTATTTCCTGCTATTTTGTTGTGAATCTTTGTTTATCACAATTTGTGTACACTGAGTTTGAGTTTGTTCCTAATTTGTGAATATGCCCTAAAAGGATTTATATCCTGAGGAAAAAAACACGAGACAAAAGAGTAAACAGTGAAATAAATGTAAAAGCTATTGAATACCTGAATTTTCATGTGAGGGGAAATTTGTAGTAAGATTTTAGTTTACAAACGGTTAATTTATTCAATAAATTATTCAAATAATTTATTTACCTTTGAACACAATATACTGAAATCTGAGACCTTGGGTTATAAGTGAATGTTTTTGTCTTATTGCTTAGTTGCGACTCACCTATGCAATTTAAAGTTATTTAAAGTGAGACTCTCACTTTGTTTACACTTTATTTTCCCCTAGATATAGAATTATTATTTGAGCCATTCAACAGGAGGGGGCTACATATGTGTGTGTGTGTGTGTGTGTGTGTGTGTGTTTGTGATTAGGCATGTGATCAGCTACAGACAAATAAAGTAAAAATGAAAAAAAAAAAAAACAATATTTTGAAACATTACAATTATATAAAAAAGAACTTTTCAATTTTATATACTTTACAAAATGTAAAGTTATCCCTGTGATGCAAAGCAGATATTAAAAATCATTACAATTTATTTGACTCAAGAAACATTTCTGATTGTTATTAATGTATAAAATGTAGCTGCTTCTTATTGTGTGTGGAAATGATACATTATATTTTTTCAGGATTTTTTGATCAATTTAAAGTTGAATTAACATTTATCTGCATTTATCAAAAATATGAATAAATGCATTAACAAACTTAATTAAATAAAAATCATTTTAGATGTCTTCATTCACTTTATATCACCTTCATGCATGATGAATAAAATTATTCATTTCTTTCTTTTAAATCTTTTAAAACAAATGTTTGAGTGGTATCGTTTCCACAAAAATATTTTTTTAACATTGATAATAATAAGAAATGTTTCTTGAGCAGCAAATCAGCATATTACAATGATTTCTGAAGAATCATGTGACACAGATTTATAAACATTTCTAATGACAAATGTTGTGTTCTCAAATGCAAATTAAAGTGGCTCGAACCAAACGTGGCCAGGCGTGAATTCAGTTCATGTTTTAAAAATGCCTCTGAACATGGGCCAAGGACAACTTCCCTTTCGACTGACAACATCCACTTGCTTGGGGTCATTGATTCACCTGTAAAAGAAATACAGAAGGACGTAGATTTATAGTGTTGTAAAAGCATGGTTCATGGGTAGTTCAAGTTAATAAATACACTGAGAAATTAAAAGATAATAAAGACTATGGTTACCAATAAGGAGAGAGAGAGAGGTTCAGAGACAATAACAAATGGAAGAAATATAGGAGTGAGAATAGAACTGTGAAATGGAATACAGGAACAGAGGTGGCAAAAATAGAAATAGAAAGCAAAGAACAGTGTGTATAATAGAGACAGAAGGTAAGGTACATTACTTTGAATGATACCTAAAAAAAAATAAAAATATTTTGCATTACCAGTTCAACTTTTAAGACATTAAAAATCAAAAGGATATTACTTACATCAGCATCAATTAGAAGGGTTTCTCTTCTCTCTTTAAAATGGGCCATTAAGAGTTGCAGGATGCACAGGACCAGAGAATTTCCCTTTTGATACTTTGACAGAACAGCATGTACCTCAGTGTTTGTTGGCCTTTCTTGAAAAAATCGTAGAATCCTCTTCCCTTTCCCTTCAATGCTCTCCATGACTCTTTGGAGCAGTGTGATGCCAGTAAGCAAATGAAAATGGAAAAAAATACCAAAACAAGACAAAACAGGTAAGGCCATGAGTTATTAAGTTCAGACAGTGGTGGAGGTGGAGTTGATGTTTACATCACGGCGTTGACAGTAATATGTGAGCTCCAAGTTCTCCTCTAATGGCGCCAGACATTCCTTCGGTGGAATGAAGCAGTACCATTTGCTTGCACTTCTCTTCTAGAGTGTCATCATTTTCTCCTGCAGGAAGCTCCTCTGGCTGCCAACCTTCAACATCAGCTGGCCTTCTTGAGCTTTGACTTGTGGTTCTGCATGATGGTTGTAGTCGTTCTTTTCTTCGACGAGCTAATGTGTTGTTTCTGTTTACATGTTCAACACGGGTTTTAACTTGCAAGAGCAAAGAGGCATACCCACTACCTATTTTTGTTCCATCAGCCAGAACATACTGTTTAACAATGATCTGCACTACAATCTGACACTGTGCCTTTGATGGGTTGACTTCATGGTTTTGCATTTTATCTACTAACATCCTTACTAGCTGCCTTATATCAGCTGGTGATGGTCTTTTTTTATTTGCAATGGCCAATTTAATTCCAGAAGGCATGACTTCCCAAGGCACTTTAAATGTCTCAGCCCAGGAACAAGATGCTGAAGAGCAAGCAGAAGAACTAGACGGTGTAGAGCTTGAAGAACTCTCTGATCCTGGGCTTGATGAATTAGACAGAACTTGATGAGATGAGCGTTGGGATGTTGAACAGCTGGCTTGTTCTAACAAATAACCAATATATTAACAAAAAGTGAAGTTTGAACATGTTTTGAACATTTAACAATATTTTTCAAATAAAGCCTTGACGCAATGATTGACGTAGGGTGGGTGTGGTCTGCTCGGAATTCATTTTCAAAGCTGCATTGAATTTTGCTACACATATCCCAGGGCGTCATGACAAACTGCAATCGTAAGTGTCCTAACTGTTAGTCTAAATGCATTTAGGACAGATAACATTTAAATGATAATTTTGCTACTGTTTCTGCTTGGACACGTTCCACATATCAAATCAATTTGGGTTATATATTTTCATTTTCATTTTGCTACTTATAAAGCATTAAAATAGCAAATGTAAATAATATAATTGAATTTGAAGTACTTTTTTGATGTAAGAACAATGTACTTATTGTGGTCATATTATACTGTATTTGTATTGTATTACAAATCTAGACAGTTACCTATGCCTATTATTTTGTTAATACGGTTGTCTGATTTTACTGTTTTACTATATACAGTATATATATATATATATATATATATATATATATAAATTTATCAGGGATAGCATTAAGAAGATGATGAGAGGGACTTATGCACAAACACCTCACAGCTTCTTGACCCTAAATACTGCACATGGTGTCATGGTGGCTGCTGGGACTTGTAGAGGCCAAACCATATCTCATAACACTCAGTGTTGCCAGATTGGGCGGGTTTGTCCAGTTGGGGTGGGTTTTGCTAATCACTGTCAACAGAGAGTGATGATTCATTAATGACGGGTTTTAGCGCAATGATAACAGATCTAGAAGTTTAGAAGTGTTCATGACCAAGTAAGGTTAAGAGTGGAGAGTGTTTTAACTGACAAAATGACAACAAATATTTATACCATTTTTTGGTCATTATTTTGTTTTGTGGAGTTAAAAATGGCCCTTATCGCCCTTAATTTACATTCTATCAAATTACTTTGACAGTTTAAAATCTGGGCATTTTTTAGGTGGATTTTCTGTGAGCTTTTGGGTTGAAATCTCCCATTCAATCTGGCAACACTGATTACACTGGTTTCACTGCTTAATCCAGGAAATTAGTTTTGAAGTTTTTTCTTGAGTTCAGGGGTTGAACAAGAAGCCTACAAATGTTATAATTTTCACAGTAAGTTAAGAAATCTACATCTACATTTAGTCACTTTGCAGACGCTTTTATGCGGAGCGTTTTAACATTGGGGAATATATTAAGTGATTCATCTTAAACAAGTGAACAGACAGAGAAAGTGCTCATAATATCAGGCACTGTTGATTTACAGTTGAGACGCAAGAACAGAAGTATAAAATTATTATTACTTATTATATTTAATGGCACAACCCTGTTTAGGAACATCTAAACATGGGCATACATATGGGGAGAAAAACAAAACAGGGAGACATGAAAACAGAACTAAGAACGGACAGGAACATAACACTTCTTTCTATTGTCATAGAACTGGATGAATATGAAATAGTGACTTATTAAAACTACATAACCAGCTCTACCCTCCAAGATGTTAATCTGCACAAAAAGTCTGATCCATAATCGAACTGTCGTCTGTTAAAATCAAACAGGCTACACATAAGACAATGATAATAGCTGTGCTTGCATGTAAAATCAAGCCCCATTTACACCAGTGCGTTTAAGATTGAAAATGATCCTCGTTTACACTGGTGTTAAGTGTATCCCAGAGTGTTAGTTTTCAAGGGTAGAAAATGTTGGATTAGTGTAAACAATAAGCAAAAGTCTCACGTTTTAAAATGAAAACCCACTAGTGTAAACGAGGCCTCAGATAAGCAAAATATCTTTTAACTGAAAGCCGTTCGCTGAATGAAGAAGACGCAGGAGCGCGAGTATCAGATGCAGAATATTTTAGTTTGCTACAAACAGGAAGCACGTTCAACTCGGGCACACAGATGGTCGTCATGGTAATAAACACAGTAAATAGCAACTGTTCACATGACCTGTATGAAAAACATTTTGGGGGCCCCTTGGCTTTCGGGGGCCAAAGGCAGTGGCCTACCCTAATGGGTCAATCCGTCCCTGGCTGTGAAGGTACCACCAAGAGTCGATCACTCACAGACCTCAGACTTCTGCAGCCAGTATTAAGATATTAGCTGATACAATGTTTTGTGCTCATTAATAACACATGTTTGTGTTCGTCCAGTGAAGGGTGATGACGTCTGTTCCAGAGCAGCTTCTGGAGGCTCTGGATGATCTAGTCACAGATCAACTAAAGAGGTTTAAATGGCACTTAAGGAATGATTACAGGGTTTCAGCTTCCGATCTGGAGAAGGTAGTTGATGCTCCTGACACAGTGGATCTGATGACGGCGCGTTTTGGACCAGAAGAAGCTTTGAAGATCACTGTGAAGATCCTGAGGAAGATGAAACTGAACCATCTAGCTGGAGAGTTAGAGAAGAAACACAAGCAAGGTAACGGGTTACAAACTAAAGGCTACTAGAGGCTTCTAGCTGACGTTTCCTCTTTGTTTTTCTGATCTGTTTGTCTCTCACAGCCCAGGCTGAGAACAGTAGAGAAGATCCTGCTAGAGTCGAATCAGAACCCATCAATGGTAAATACAGATCACCGTCTGGGTTTATTCTTATTTGAGTGATTTGGACTCCTTGAGCTGATGCCTGAGAAAGTAGAAACGCAGCTGCGAGACAAAGCACAGATTATATAAACACTTGTGATATAAAATAAAATGTTGATATTGTAACAATGGGGGTTAAAAGCAATAAAACTATTGGTAACACTTTCTATAAAGACTGTATTTATAATAAGGTAAAGTGCAGACCTTACATATATAATATTGATATAATATATTATAATATTAATATTTTATAATGCATTATGCATTCATTATAATGCCTTAAGAATGTATCATAAATACAGGCTTCATAGAAAGTGTTACCAAACTACTTCCTAATGACCACCTGTTTTGGTAAACAACTGTTTATAAGAATTGAGAGATTTCCCACACTTCCTTTAGCCAAGCAGGCATTTACAGGAAACAGATACTGAAAGGGACTTGGTTCATTTTGCAAGAATAGACCACGTCAGGTCATGTCAGTCCAGCTGGCATCAGTGTACAGTCAGCTGCTCCTGAGGTGTACCAGTCCAGCTTTCCACGTATCCCAGAAGTCTATTTAAAACCCATTCATCCAGCCTCTCTTCTATTGCAGAGCTGCACAACACATCTAAAACACCCTCCGTCTCCAAAAGCACCAAGATGAAACCCATGCTATTGTTTGTTTGAGATGCTTTTTAGTAACGTTGTATTTTGGCCTGTTTATAACAAACAAATATTTAATTGTGAAATGTAATATGTATGCACAATTACTGGATCTGTTCTGTTACCCCAGGGGGGGTTGACTTGCTGCTATCCGTGAAATATTGCTGAGTAAACATCAACTACAAGAACATACTGACCTTTCTAGAAAACTAAAACCGAAAGTCATTTGGAAGGCTTATGCAAGTTGGACAGCTGTCTTGGCCGAGGTGGACTTTGAAATGAATTTGAAAATGTCTGAACTGCAATCTTTGTAAAACTAAATAATAATAAAAATCTAAAAGCACTTAAACATGAATGAAGATGGAAGTAAACTTCTGCTTTATGTTTTTAGATTTGATGGAGGCATATGCTTTAATACTCTCAGTCAAAAATGTATCTGAATGTGGCTTGCTCTCTCACACACACACACACACACACACACACAATGAGGGAATCCCAAGCACTTTTTGTAGACGTCATTCACTGGACTTCAGTTGTCTCTCCTCTGATTGGCTGAATGTCTGCGTGACATCAGCACTAGGGTGTATTTATGCACTGTGCAGTGTATCGTAGCAGCACTCAGACTCCTGGAGAATTCCATACTCAGGTTTGGCTCCATTACATTTGTACCTATTCATTTATTTCAGACATTTCCTGAGCCAAAATGGCCAAAATTATTCCATCAGCAGTTTTTAATCAGTTTTCACCAGAAAATAAGTATTTAAAGGGGCCCTTTTAAGAAGTCTTCTTGTGGTTTTTCATTTCTCAGTACTTACTAATTTGTTCACTCATTTGAATGTTACAGATTTTTGCCAGAGTACCTCCTGCGGATGTTAATTTTAGCCTCCCTGGAATTACACAAACAAAAATTATTTCAGCTGACTGAGCAGAGGTTTCTTATTTCTTATCATCATCATCAAGAATGTCTCTAGTGCACAGCAGCGCTGTTCTCCAGGCTCTGTCCAGCTACACTGGTACTAATGTCAAGCACTGGACAAATGAAGCAACATCTGATACTCAACTCAATGTATATAATTTAATTACTATCATTCTTAAAAAGGAAGTGGTCTCTTTTGTCCAGTTGTTTGCAGACTTAGATGAATTTCTAGACCCAGAGTTTGATTACGATTTCACGGGTTTGAAGGATGATTCAACATGTAAGCGTGGAAATGAGCCGTACAAACGCCCCTGTGGGTGGATGCGCATTGCCATCAAGGTCCTGGATAAGTATCCAGATGGAAACGCGTGGTTGGGCATAGATGGATGGAGGAGTCACTCAGTGGAGGGCGAGTGGCCTGTCTCTTATCACGGAACCAGCATGAATAATGCTAAAGCCATCATTGAGTCTCATTTCAAACCAGGCTCTCGACAAAAGTACGGCAAAGGAATCTATTCAACATGTGATATAAATGAGGCTGCTGCTTACAGCCACACAGTTATATGTGAAGAGACAGGCAAACAATATCATGTGCTTCTGCAGAACAGAATCAATCCAAAAAAGAGAAAAATATGTGACCGACAGGATTATTGGTTGATCGAGATTCCTGAGGGAACCCCGCCTGATGAAGAGCAAGAGATTGTGGAGGAGTCAATTCGTCCTTATGGGATTCTGTTCAAAGAGGTGGAAAGTGCCGGCGGCTGCCTGCTGTGCTAACAATGACGAGCTGTGTATGGACATTTACTGCTTGAGGGATCATCATCGATCTCACTTTTGTTTTTTTCATGCATTTCTCCATTAGACTTGGACTGCAGGTAAACTGGATTTTTTTCTTTTCAGGCAGACTGATTAAACCGACAGATCACTGCACTAGAGAAACTCAGCGCCAGAGGGGACTGCTATATATTGTGATAGTCCATGCCACCAGCTGGTTTCAGCTTTGTTTGAATATCGCATGAATACTTTTGACAGAAAAGTGGTTTGAACCAGATTTGAAAAATCATTGGATTTGGGGTTTTTTGCTGTCCAGACTTTCAGAAAAGATCTAGATAAAATTTGGGGTAACACTGCATTAAAGTAAACACACGACTAACATTCAACCCTGTTTTAAGAACGATTCTATATAAATCTTTTAGTTTTCTCAGTAATTTCAGAAATTGAAATAAAAACGGTTGACGTCTTGTTGTATACTGAATTTTTTTTTATTTTGCAACACACAAGCTCACACATTGATCGCGTGTACAACACTTATTTATCAGCTTAAAAATTGAAAATGTACAGTATATTCTTCATATTCAGTCATATTTGCTGCACAGACAAGCGAGTTGAGCAGTATTTAAATATTTTTTTATTTAAGTTCTGAACAGAATTCTGTGAACATTACTTGCAGTGTTTCTGATCAGTTGAGCGAGTAGCGGCATAGCATGGTAATTTTGGTCAGCAAATACCACATTTATACTTGCAAATGGAGGGAATGTAAACCCTCCCTTTCTCTATTTTATGATTTTGTGAGAATATTTCAATGTTTGCTTACAAATACATAAAACTACATACAAACCGGATTCCAAAAAAGTTGGGACACTAAACAAATTGTGAATAAAAACTGAATGCAATGGTGTGTATTACAAATTTTATTTGTAATAGAACATAGATGACAGATCAAAAGTTTAATGTAGAAAATGTATCATTTTAAAGGAAAAATATGTTGATTCCAAATTTCACGGTGTCAACAAATCCCAAAAAAGTTGGGA
>JAUYWG010001082.1:0-10120 GCA_034779775.1 Enteromius afrohamiltoni
CAATTATTAACAAAGAGCAGTTTCTGTTCTTTACACCATGACAGTAATCATTCATTTAGAGCAAAAAGTCTACTGAACCTTTCGTGTCCACGTTGATATGTGGGAAGTGGTCCTGACACGATAATCCTGGTCGCGGGAGCCGTGCTGTGAACGGTCTCGATCAGGCTGCTGAAGTCCGACTGCCGCAGCCTGGTGTCGTTCACCCCTGCTTGCAGGACGATCGCGCCGACGCTCTCACCTTCCTTCAGGATCATGGGTATCTGTGCAGAAATATCGAGAATGCGAGCACCAGGAAAACACTGTGTGTGGACTTTGCCTTTAGCAATAGTAGCGTTCCACCTCGCGGAGGGAAGCGAAGCGGTCTGTCTCGGCCTGTCTCTCCAGCAGCTCCTGAATCTGCTTCTCCACGGCCTCCAGTTCAAGCTGCAACGAGTGCAGCTCGAAAGTGTCCTCACCTGCAATCAAAGGTTGACACAAATTCGCCATTAAAGCAAGTATCTGTGAATAAACAACGATAATGTGTGTAGACAATGCTAACAATGTTAGGGACTACCACGCTGGTGCTGCTAACGGGCTATGAGCTAACGGGTCAAAAAATCTGAACTAAAATAGTGATAACAGAGCAATCCGGTTGTTTTAATTGTAAAATACGACAGGTGGTATATTCACAAGTTATAAGAAACAAAAATGATGGTTTATAAAATAGATTTGTGATTGAAAATAGACAATAAGTAGTTAACTTAAAGGAGCTCCCGTTTGTTTTGTCTGTCTCGCTGACAAGTCACGTCACACAACATCAGTGCTATTCTGTGCCATTCAAATCTGATATATCAATGCTATTGCTATTTTATTTTTATTTTAAATTAAATAATATTTTTTAATTGACATTTATTTTTAATTGAAATAATTTTATTTTAAATTAAATATATATATTTTTTACTTATTTTTTATTTTATTTTTATTTTCTTTCTCTCTCTCTCTTTGCAGATTTGCTTTAGAGTCTAATTCTCAGGCCCCGGTGAACGCAACAAGACAGCGAACACTAACAGGTGGAAATTCAATCTTTAAAAATATATTTTTATTTTATTTTATTTTTACTTACTTATTTTTATATCATTTTGATTTTCTTTTTTTCTTTGCAGATTTGCAACAGTCTATTACTCAGGCACCGGAGGACACAACAAGACATCAGCTGGTAAAAAAAATCAATCAATTTCTATATAATGCAACTCACAAGCAACACGATCTGATCTGTGTGTTTGAAAATGTGTAACTGAAAGGAAAATGTGTCTTTTTAAAAACAGAACACGTTTTAATTATCTGTTTGCTTTATTCAGACTACGGGTGACAACTCCAGATCCAGATTCTGCCACATCATTTCACGGAGCTACGTTGGATTACAGCTCTATCTGAACACTAAGGCAGCAGAGTGAAAGTTTGCTAAATCAGTTTAGTAGACTGTTTTGTTTAATTTTTATTTTTTTTTACACATTATTTTAATTTTAATTTTTCAGATTTTTATTTATATTTATATATTTAATCACACTGCCCTGCCCACTCATTGAGCCCGTATGCCTGAACTTGCGCTTCCTGAGCGCCTGCCTGACCTCGCGCTGCAAAAGCGCCTGCCTGAACTCGCGCTGCACGAGCACCCTCCAGAGCCCGCTGTGCTGCACGAGCGCCCTCCAGAGCCCGCTGCCCTACACCTGCTACCTCCTGAGCGGTCTGAGCACATGGATAAGCCAGCATTCCCTGCAACCTGCCACGTGCTGGATCTGTGGCAGGGAGAGCCGTTTCCAGTTCCTGTCCCTCGTCTACGGCCGGGAGAGCCGTTTCCAGTTCCTGTCCCTCGACTACGGCCGGAAGAGCCATTTCCAGTTCCAGCCCCACGAGCACTGTTGGTAGTAGAGTATGCTAAACTGCCTGAGCCACAGCAAGAGTCTGCTAAACTGCCTGAGCCACAGCAAGAGTCAGCCACGCTGCCAGTACCTCAACCAAAAAGAGATGTCAGAACTTATCCAGACCCCCCCCAAAACACCCTCAGGGCTATTAATCAAAGTTAATCAATAAACATGAATATCAATTGATAAGTGTCATAATGTAGATTAAGAACAGGGGGTCAAATAGTCTTTATTACAATATTTTAGCCATACATAATTGCAAACCAGCAGTAAATAAACATAATAACAATAACAATTGAAAGAGATATATTGATTTGAGAGAGATATATTGAGAGAGAGATATAGATATAGATATGTGTGTGTGTGTGTGTGTGTCTTAATAAGTTGTTAATAATGGATAAAATGTGGTTACTGTACATTCAGTTAATTATTAATTACTAGCTTTTTTGTTTTTATAGCATAATTGTATTTATAGTTTTTTGTTTATAGTCTTTAAAATGACTAATGAATTGTAAATAATGGATAATATGCCCTTACTATATGTACAGATAATCATTAGTTATATATGTGTTCATGCTTTACTGATGCTGTCACTAGCCGCACCTCTGTGGCCCTCTACGGAACTCAGCAGCAGGAACCTTCACCTGAGTTTTAATGTTCCTACCCGGACCCTTTTGACCCATGTACCTTGGTAGGTTCCGCTGCCCGGTGTCGGTCATTTTTTGGCCTATATATAACAGTGACTGGACGCTAACGCTCAACGCAAAGTCTTGATTTGCCCCCGCAGCCATTACCAAGCGTTTTCCCTTGTTGTTTTTCTGGTTTGTCTTTGAATTGTATTTTTGGATTGTGATTCTCGCTGCCTGCCCCAACCTTTATCTCCTGTCTACCGACCACAAACTTTGTCTATCGTCTATATTGCTGTCTGCTTGTGTACCGACTTCTGCCTGTTTAACTACATTTAATAAATGCTGCAAATTGACCCCTCTGCTTCCGATGATTCTTCACAGAAGACTTCGCCGCAACCGGATCCAGCAGCACTCTTCCAAGTCATGGGTGAAGTAACCCGACAACCTTCAGTTCTGGCTACACATCTTTCCCAGCTAGATCGGCTCACCCAGCTCACGGAGGAGCTTGTACGTTCGGTTCAGGCACTCACCACAGCCACCGCTGCTCTCGGCCAGCCAGCCCCACCAGCCGCACCGTCCTGCTAAGCTGACCACCCTGCTCGCCTGGCTCTACCAGAGAAATACAACGGTGCAACAGGCAAGTGTGAAGGATTTTTGCAACAGTGTGAACTTTATATGAATCAGCAGTCTAGTTGTTTCACCAATGATGACAGCAAGGTGTCGCTGTTCTGCTCTTTGCGCTCCGGGAAGGCCTTAGAATGGGGGACTGCATTGTGGAGAGGCCGCACCGCTGCATGGCCTTTCCCTCCTATGCTAGTTTTCTTTACCAGTCCTGGAAGGTCTTTGACCACTCAGAAGATGGCAAGGACGCCAAAGATGAGCTTATGACACTAAAACAAGGCACATCTTCAGGCGTGGAATATACTATGACTTTTCGCACCATAGCGTCTCAGATTGGATGGGACAGCGATCCACTCATGACCATTTACCACCGGGACCTAAGGGAGGACCTCCAGGCTGAGCTGGTCATTTAAGTCATTTAAGGATTTAAAAACCAGAAGTAGAACTTTACATATTATACGGTAGGAAACTGGGAGCCAATGGAGATGAGCAGATATGAGCAGAACATCGGATTCAAATAAGAGTTGTTTATTGAAAACAGAGTGAGACAAACAGGAGCATACAGGTGTGACGTAGACACAGCAAGAAAGTAGTCAGAGTCCAGGCGTAGGTTTAAACACAGCAAACACAATCAAACAGGGCAAAGCAAAGACGGTGGTCAAAAACAGGTTGGTAAACTACAGATCAGAACACTGAGGAAAACACGAGAACACAGGGTGGCAAAACGACAGGTCGACAGTGCTAATGGACCGGGGAGACATACGAAACATCCCGGTTTTATACATGTGAAAGTAGGTCAAGGGATGGAGCAAACAATGAAGTTTGAAGAAATGAGTTCATTGATGAGAGAATGAAAACAGACATAAAACACAGAGAGTTCGCTGGGCACTGAAGTGACATCCCCTGATCTGGCACTTCCAGCTGACTGTGACATGGCCCCCCCCCCCAAAGGGGTGGCTTCCAGACAACCAGACTGGGGAGCCGTAGGGACTGGGGCAGACGGCGGAGAAGTACACTTGAGCAGCATGGACAGCGGAAATGCCCACCCACGGATGGCAGAGAAGCCCAACGGGGCGGAAAAGACAGCAAGGCCATCTTCCAGGGCAGAGTGAATGGCAGCAGAACCCCTCTGGTTCGGCCAGGAAGTGACAGGTCCCTTTGGGGGCCACCAGACTGACTTTGCACCCTCGAGAACCAACCAGCCTTAGCCAACGCTCTTTGAAACCTGACCCACAGGGAGTGCGCTCTCCAAGGCCGGACTGGCCATGTATTCACCCTCTTAAGCCAACCTGACTGAGAGTGCGCTTTCCAAGATCCGAGAGTCAGAGACAATGCCCTTCTAAACCGACCAGACTTTGAGTATGCCCTTTGAGACCAGACAGGAAGTGAATACGCCATGGGGCCTCACAGGCCTCGCCATGGGGCCTCACAGGTCTTGTCTGGCGGGTCCAACCACGCAAGTTCCGGATCACAGACAGCGGCTGGAGGATCCGGCCACTCTGGTTCTGTATCACAGACTGGATCTGGCGGATCCGGCCACCATGAGTCCGGGTCACAGGCCTCAGATAACCCAACTGGCTGTGGAACTAGGACTGACTGGACTCGACACGCCCCCTCATATTGTGCTACAGGGTTAGTACCTGTTTCGGATAGGCTTGACAAGCTGAGGGCCTTCTGCAGCTTTGTAGGTTGCGTAACTGGGATCAACTGGGCTGAGCACGGTTCCTCATACCGTGCGATGGAAATCACGAGGGCATTCGACAGCTCGTCAGGTTGACTGAAACAGACTGGATAGCACACGGCTCCTGCTGATAGCACACAGGGCTGTGGTGCAGAATCGACGCCCCCTGCGAGAGAATCAGGAACCGCTGGGATGGCCGACAGCCCTCCTAGCTGTAGCCCTGTGCTCCACTGATCATCATTCAGCCACTCTCGCTGGGTGATGACATTAATGCCTTCTACGGGCAAAACAGGGATCGCACAAAAGGCAGACAGCTCCCCTCGCACTGAGTGATGGCTCCGGCGTCCTCTGTGGGCATATCGGAGACTACTGGAGTGGCAGACAGCTCCCCTAGCTGTCGTTCGGTGACCGGTTGAGTAGCCGGGCCGAACTGTACACCACACAGCCCCCCTCGCTGGGTGATGATGTGAATTTGTATTTGACTTTGAAATGGTGACTGCCACAACAGGGATTACTGATGACAGGGGAACAGTCTCACCAACGTTCTGTGCAGGGATAAAAATCTGATAAAATCCACAGTTTTCACAGTCATTAATGGCGGGTCCATTAAACTGGACACTAACCTTTTTGGCCTGGGAAGCACCTTGTTGTCCTCATAAGCAGCATGCATGACGCCAGGGGACACAAGGATAATGTCCATGTTGGCTGAAGACTGTAGTTGGATCTCCATCTTGGCTGAAGGCTGGTGCTGTGGCTCAGAATCGGTGGCCATCTTGTGTGTGGTGGTCATGCTGTGCGGAATCTCGAGATCGGCAGCAATTTGTGCAAAGGCACGCGATCGGCGGCCATCTTGTACGGCAGTGGGGCGTGCCATATGGCCATGTGAGAGCTGAGCCACGGGCTAGGTTTGACGCTCGCGGCACAGTGATTCCTTAACCCGTTGTCATTTTTACAAACGTCCTCCTCCACCTCTCCCACAGTGAATGAGAAACCACAGAACAAAAGAACTGAGTCTATTAACTCCTCCAAAGTCCAAGGAACATACAGGCATGATGTAGACATAGCGAGAGAGTAGTCAGAGTCCAAGCGTAGGTTGAAACACAGCAAACACAATCAAACAGGTCAAAACAAAGGCGGTGGTCAAGAACAGGCGAGGACGACAGATCAGAACATAGAGGAAAACACGGGGTGGCAAAACGACAGGTTGACAGTGATAATGGACCATGGAGACATACAAACACATCTGGGTTTTATACATGTGAAAGTAGGTCAAGGGGTGGAGCAAACAATAAAGTACCTAGACAACAAACGAGTGGGCGGAGACATGAGTTCATTGATGAGAGTCCATGAATGAAGACAGACACAAACACAGAGAGTTCGCTGGGCACTGAAGTGCCATCCCCATCCCCCTTCCAGCTGACTGTGACAGGTATGAGTGAGTATTCTAGCTGCAGAGTCTTGAGTATACTGTAATCTGGAGATGGAGCTAGCAGGTAGACCAATGAAAAGGGCATTACAGTAATCAATACGTGATGAAACAAATGCATGGATGACAGTTTCAGCATCTTTGGTATTGATAAAGGGACATAGTTGAGCAATACGGCGTAAATGTAAGAATGAGGATTTAGTGACAGATTTAATGTGAGACTGAAAGGAAAGTGTGGAGTCAAAGACTACACCTAAATTTCTGGCAGAAGTAGATGTTTTGATGTGAGAGCCAGCAATCTCACAGGTGAAATGTTTCTGGTGAGTGCAGGGGTTCCAATGAAAATTATCTCAGTTTTGTCCATATTAAGTTTTAGAAAATTTACATTTAGCCCTTCTTTAATGTCCTGCACACAAGCCGAGATTTTGTCAGTTTGGGCTGATGGAGTAGGTTTACAGATGGAATAATGTTGAATGTCATCAGCATAAAAATTATAGTTTAGACCATGACGTTGTAAGATCAGACCAAGTGGCATTATGTAAAGTATAAATAATAGTGGGCAAAGAACAGATCCCAGGGGAACACCTCGCTTCAGAGGGACTGTGGGTGAATGAAAATCCTTAATATAGATGTAGAATTGCTTGTTTGAAAGATAGGAAGAGAACCAGGAAAGAGCAGTACCAGAGATACCCAGACCAGAGAGACGAGAAATTAATAAATAATGGAAAACAATATCGAAGTCAGAGCTGAGATTGAGTAGCAGTAGAATAGACAAGGAACCAGAATCACTAGAAAGCAGTAGATCATTCACTACCTTTACAAGTGCAGTTTCAGTACTGTGGAATTGGGCAGTAACAGTGCTTTCCAGTAATTTAGCTATGAATGGTAAATTAGAAATGGGACGATAGTTGGATAGAATTGAGGGGTCAAGGTTGGGTTTCTTGAGCACAGGTGTAAATGCAGCAGTTTTTAGCGGAAATGAAGCCAAGGTAAGAGATGCATTGATGAAATGACAGATAGGTGGAGAGATGGCAGAGTGACAAAGTTTCAGGAGAGAAGTAGGAGCCAGTAGTCTACCAGTAGCTTTAAGAATATAGAGCTCAGGGGTATACCAAGGAGAAGAGTGGGAAGCATGGACATTTCTGATCTTAATAGGGGCATGCTGCTGTAGAATTTTAGAAATTACCGAATTGTAATCAGAAAGGTTTGAAGAGACTAGAAACTAGAAAATGATACAGTATCAATAGCTGTCAGATTGCGCTATGATATAACAGTCTTAAGGCATTTCAAATGTATAGGCAGATTGAGGCTAAAGTCAAGAAATTTATGGTCAGAAATAACAGTGTCAAAAGCAGAAATGGGAGTGATATCACCCCTTTACATATTAGATCAAGGGTGTGACTATGAGTATGTCATTCCCTCTCTGTTTCTCTTGCGCCGCTGTTCACAGTACTAATAGAGCATACTGTATCAACATGGATGTTGAAGTCACCAAGCAAAAGAATAGGAGATGATAATGAGCAGGCAAGGGTTAACAGTTCACTGAGTTCAGAAAAAATGTTGGACAGAGCTTTAGGAGGGCAATAGAGCAAGATTTGCCAATCAGTCGAGGTCGGGCGAGATACTTATATCCAACAGGTGAGAGAAGATTTAACTGAAGAAAATCAGCCGGAGTTTGCCAAGTTTCAGTGAGGAGAAAGATGTTGAGCTTATTGTCAGTAATAATTTCACACAGACCCACGGACTGCACCATCGACCTTTTCCAACACCCACACGAGTTTTCCCGCTATCTCAGCCAGAGACAGAGAGCATGAACCAATACATACAAGAACTGGCTAAAGGGTTCATCCGACCATCTACCTCACCATCTACCAAACCTGCTGTTTTTTTCTTTATCAAAAAGAAGGATGGAGGCCTTCGTCCATGCATAGACTATCGAGCCCTGAACGAGATATCTATCAAGTACAGATATCCCCTGCCACTGGTTCCAGCCGCCCTAGAACAGCGTTCAGTGTTCGGCACGCTACTTCACCAGATTGGACCTTCGTAGCTCATACATCCTGGTTCACATCAGAGCCGGCGACGAGTGGAAGACAGCCTTCTCTGCACTGGCCTAAATCACAGACTCTTAAGAAACTGCAGAGATTTCTCGGATTTGCTAGTTTCTACAGAAGGTTTATAAGGAACTTCAGCAATGTAGCTGCTCCACTAACCACCATGACTCATAAAAAATGCAAGCGTTTACCTTGTACCGAGGAAAGTGGAGGGGCCTTCCAGGACTTAAAATCCAGATTCACCTCAGCACCCATATTAAGACCCCCGGACCCGGGCCGGCAATTCATCGTTGAAGTAGATGCATCAAACACAGGAATCGGGTCCATTCTCTCGCAGGGAGGTGATCCACCCAAACTTCTACCATGTGCGTTTTACTCCCGTAATCTCAGTCCGGCTGAACACAATTACGATGTGGGAGATAGAGGAGTGGAGACACTGGCTTGAGGGAGCTAAGGAACGCTTCCTGGTCTTGACTGATCACAAGAACCTAGAGTAAGCTCGCTGGTCTTTGTTCTTCTCTAGATTCGACTTTCAAATTACATATCGCCCTGGCTCCAAGAATGGAAAGGCTGATGCCCTGTCCCGACAGTTCGACACTACCACCCAGGACAACCAAGCAGAGACTATAATCCCTCCTTCAACTGTCATGGCCCCCGTTCAGTGGAATATTATGAGGGAGATCACAGATGCCCAAGAAACTGACCCTACCCCACCAGAATGCCCAGCCTCCAAAGAATACGTGCCGGAACCTCTATGCCAGCGCCTCTTACAGCTGATACATGCTAACCCCAGTGCCTCACCACCATCGAGCTCACCACGAACAGGTTTTGGTGGCCCACACTTACTCGGGATGTTACTGACTTTGTGAAAGCTTGCACCGTATGTCAAGTCACCAAATCATCACGACAGCGGCATACAGAACTGCTCCATCCCCTGTCTATTCCACAGCGTCCCTGGTCGCACATAGCGGTCGACTTGCGGTCACTGACCTGCCTCCTTCCAACCATTTCACCAACATTTTGACCATCATCGACAGGTTCTCCAAGGCGCGTCGACTAATCCGACATGTCGACATCGTCTCAGATCGAGGGCCTCAGTTCACCTCCAGTCTGGAAGGCATTCTGCACTCACCTCAACATCAATGTGAGCCTAACCTCAAGTTACCACCCAGAGTCAAATGGTTAAGCCGAGAGACTCAACCAGGAACTGATTCGATTCCTCCGCACGTTCTGTCACAAGAATCAACACGATTGGAGTCAGTTTATCAATATGACACCCTTCCAATGCGTCTTGGGGTTTCAACCTCCTCTGTTCCCCTGGTCTGGTGAATCCTCTGACCTGCGTCCGTGGACCTGGCTGCAGCGCAGCGAACAGACCTGGGATGCCGCCCATGTCCATCTACAACAAGCCATCCAAAGGATCACAGAAAAAGCCGACAGACATTGTCATCCCAATGCTCCGTACAAACCTGGACAATGGGTGTGGCTCTCATCCAGGGACTTACGTCTGCACCTACCCTGCATAAAGCTTAACCCAAGGTACGTGGGTCCATTCAAAATAATTTGTCAAATAACACCTGTATCTTATCACCTTGAAATTAAGCTTCATGCGTTAGTTCAGGCAGGTATCGTAGTCAAGCTCTGCTGTTAGCTGATTGGAAAATTCAAACCCAGTCCCCATCAGCTGATCACACACCCAAGGTATTGTGGCAAGCCGAGCACTCGTCAGCGTCGCCCTGGCAACGGACTCATTTCAGCTGCACCTCGTCAGGACCGGCCGATCAGTCGCGGCTGCAGCTCGTCAGAGG
>JAUYWG010001083.1:0-10120 GCA_034779775.1 Enteromius afrohamiltoni
TAAAATAATAACTCGGTGGATACTATCCAAATTCAAACTATTAACCCTGCAATCCATGTTCATGACAGGTAAATTAATTACCATCCAATCTATTGAAACTTAAACAATTGAATGCTTTAAAGCAAACACCACTTAATCTATGTCAGCAATTAATTAAAGCAGCTAAATATTAAACTTTTTACTAGTCAAGAGAACAGTTGCACTTTCCTTTCATACAAATTACTGGGTTAACACAACATTAGGAAATGGTTAAGGAGAGCAACAGCACGCTTCCTTAAAAGGGATAGTCTACCAAATTTAAATTCTGTCTTCATTTACTCACCCTAATGTCATTTCAAACCTGTATGACTTCCTTCTGTAGAAGGACATAACAAATACATAAAAATGTAAATAATAAATGAATTAATAATGTTGTCAAGATGCCTGCAATGATATTGGGATGAGTAAACGATAACAATCTTTATATTTTAATTCAACTGTAAAACAACTTTTAAATCTTGACCGTCATTCTTTTCATTTGTTTGACAGATTTATTACTTTGTCAAGAAAAATTAAACCACAAATGTTTCGGTTAGGGATATCTACTACATAATTCCAGCACTGGCGTGAATATCGATACCTAGCATCTGGCGAGTCACTTTTTTTGTGCATTTGCCTCAAAAGCTGACTGCATGGGCATGCACAGCGTAGACAGAGCAGGGTAACTTAAAACAGTGATTCCCACAATGCAAGCAATTTCATTACTTTTACTAGCCAGTAAGGGCTAACAGTAAAACAGATGGTAGTCATACACAGTTACAGGCTAACGTATGATGTAAGAATACATATATATCTATCAGGGCAATTACCTATACATGTCTACTGGAGGTTTTGAGCATTAAGGACCATGCGGTGTGTACACATTACAGGTCTGTCCCACCATACGGTGTTATATACAAGACATGCACAAGTCCAATGAGCTCCACATAACTTGGGCATTACTTCTGTAACCCACATGAAAAAGATGAAATTAAAAAGGAAAAGGCTATTATATTGCCAAAACTTGCACAGACTAAAGGTATCGTGTGCATCGCACAGCATCAACAAAAATTGTTATTCAGTTCCAAGTATTATGGTTAATAGACATCGAATAGGGGACAGTTTCATTGAAAAAAAAAAAAAAGATCAGACAAATAGCAACTGAGGTATAAAATACTATTTGATTCAACCTTGGATGGATATGATAACTTTGCATTAATGCCAACATTCCGTTTTTAAAATACTTTTAATAAACTTTAGTGCACTTTTCTCTGACCCCAGATGAGAATTCCAGGGAGACTTTTTCACTTATAGTGGGGTAAAGTAGTTGTGATTAACTTTGTCAGTTGTAAAATTGTCAGTTGTTCTGGGTTCTCCCAAACAATAAATACAATCATTAATGGCACCACAATACACAATGCATGAGATGCAGACTGTGCGGATAACAGCTGGTGAAAATGTTAACATGAATGCTACTGAAAATGAACGGAAAACAAAAGTGATTCGAATTATACTTCTATTATAACATGGGTAAAGGATAAAACAAACAAAAATGTCATAAAAGAACAAAAACCCATACAGACAGGCATATTCGTCTCAAACATTTGAGTAATTCTCAAGAATTCTGTGCAGTTAAAATTCACAAACATGAATTGGCTTAAGAAAAAAAAAAACAAACATAAGTTTTGATACTGGACTTATTCCTTACACATAGTACATCCATTCATGCCCACGGTCTTGGATAAAACAACAAAGGTTGTTTTTTTTTAAAAAAGAAAAACAAACAAACGAGTACTGAACACTGTCTTTTTCACTCAGAAAACCATCTTACCAGGTTTTTCCTGATCCACACTCACACTCCATTAGCAAAATTAGCACTGGTTTCCTGACTTATACTCTCTTTGACCTCTAGGGGCAGTGAATCAAAAAGGTGGTCCTCCACAATGAGGGCATTTCGGCGCAAGAGTCGGCACTGGCCAAGCTGTGCAGGCAGGCGATCCAGGCAGTTCCCCTTCAGCTCAAGATGAGTCAGCTGCAGCAACTGCCCGATTTTCTCTGGCAGCGATGAGACGCAATTGTGCCCAAGGGATAGGGTACGCAACTTTGTGCATTTGAACAGCTGCTTGGGTACCACTTCCACCTTGTTTCCTGTGATGGCAAAATGCTGTAGATTCTGGAGAAACCCCACCTCTGGGGGAATCGATGTGATGGAGTTGTGACTAACATCCAGGTATCTCAGTTTGAGGAGATTGAACAGAGTGGTAGGCAAGGTCTCTAGTTTATTATGAGACAGATAGAGGAACTCTAGGTTTTTTACATGACTTATGGACAGTGGAATGGTAATGATTTTATTGTGCCACAGTTTGAGGCAGTTAAGCCGTTTGAGGTGCTGAAAGCTGATGACCTCTTCAATGGTACGGATATTGTTCGATTTCAAGTCCAACTCCTGCAGGTTGTTCAAACTAAAAATTGCATGTGGTATCCGCTCCAGTTCACAATTGTGCAGCTCCAGTTCAGCAAGGTTCATCATCTTTTTCAAGCTGTTCAACACCAAGAGTTTAGTACCATCATTGTGAACCACAAGTTTGATCAGGTGGGGTGATAAGTCTGTAATGTTAGTCGGGATCTTGGTAAGGTTGCTCTTCAGATGTAGGATCTTTAGATGCCTCAAGTCCCTGAGGGACTCTAATCCTATCATTTTGTTGTTCTCGGAGTTCAAGTTTCCCACCAAGTACAGCTCTCTCAAGTTCTTTAGCATGTAAACCCAAGTGGGAATCTCTCCAACGTCCGTAAACTTGACATGAAGGCACCGGAGGTGATCGCGGAGGAAACTAAACGCAGTCTGTTCGACTTTGGCTGGGCAGTGGTAAAAGTGCAACTCGTGGAGGTTGATCATCTGGGAGATTTTCGCTGTGATACGTGCCTCTGGGATGAGTTCTAGTTTTAGGACATCTAAATCAGTGAGGTCAAAGACCGCATCGGGAACGCCCGATAGCATGAAAAGATGCAGCTCAAGCTTGTCCTGCACATTGCGAGTCACATGTTGGCGTAGCTTCTCAAAGGTCCACTCATGGTTTAAGCTGATTTCCCGCAGTTTGTTCTCACTTACCTCTGAGAGAAAGACACCGAAACGTTTTGAGTACAACTGGTCATACTGGTCCACCATGTGTAGCAGGAAAGCAAAGTCATTCTTCACATCTGGGATATCACTAAAACTGCTTTCTTCTCGAACTTTCTCAAAGGAGTACTCTTTAAGAGGCCGTCTGAACAGCCAAAAGAGTGTGTAAATGCAAACCAAGCCATAAACAAAAATCAGGACAATGTAGCTAACAAGGAGTTTTTTCAACATGAAAGCCATGTTGTGGGTGCATTTGAATTTTGCGTATCCAGTTAAATGTTTAATTTCAGGCTCACAATCATGGTCAAATTTAATGGACGTGACAAAGGTCATGGTGTAGCACAGAATTAGAATGAATTTGACCGTTTTTATTATTGTTTGAGCTACATAGAGTTTATAGATCATGTCGCTGTCTTCGACATGTGTGCGGAACTTCCTCACTTTCTCAAAAAGTGCTTTAGCTTGCTCTCCATCTTTCTTATCAAGTATAGTCATACTTGGAACCTCAATGACGGGCTTCTCTGCAGAAAACTTGATGGTAGATTTTGCGAGCATGGGTGTGGACTGATTTGGACTTCCCTCCTCACTGCTGGTTGAAAGATGCTTTGGTAATGTAGAGGCTCCAGTCAATCTCTGCTTATTCTCTTCGGAGTCTTCACAGGCCGTCTCAGACAATGCCTTGGTTGTCCAAGGGGACTCGAAACACTTGCCCAAAATAGACACAAAATGCTCAATTTTGGAACTGGTCTTTGGATACTTGAACCAAAAGTTACTGCTGACCATGAGAACAATGGTGTGAATGAGAGCTAGATATGGAAAGTATTTTGAATACCATGGGAGGGCAACATGGTAGCACATCTGATTCACAAAGACATACTGCTGAAAATCCAGATTTGTTCGTAAACCCGTAGGCTGAGGTTGTTTGACAGCAGACGACTGTGGAAAGTGTTGGACAACACTGTCGGTTTGTTCTTTGCTTGCTAAAGGTGCAGCTGCCAATGTCACATGGCCTCCTCCTGTCCCTGAGCCAAGAGCTTTCTCTGGTGGCCTTTCCGTGGCCACAGGGGTTTGGTCCTCCAATGATTCCAGAACAGGAAGGCAAACCACCTGATCTTTGGTTAACTGCATGGTCCCTGCAAATATGGCCAGCATTAGCATGACCACACCCAGGTAATCCATAAAGACGTCCCACCATGGTTTCAGGATCCGATAAGTTGGCTGGATGTCATTTAGAGAGGCAACTTCTGTGAGGGTAAACATTCCTAAATGAAGACATAAAAACAAGCATTTAGTATATAGCATAATCAATGACAAATAACTGTCTGAATCAAAGCTTTAAAAAAAAAATCTTGTTAAAAACATATGTAACAACTTCTTATATATTTACTTAGAAAAACGTAGAAATACTTGTTTAATTAATCATTGAAAATGATTATTATTTCTTTTTTAATGAATCTTTTTTTAAATAGGTATCTTCAATTTTTAATAAAAAAAAACTGGTGTTATGTACACATCTGGAAATAAAATCAAAACGATAGAAGTTTTATATTTATATATACATTTTCACTTATGTATATGTTTTTCAAGGTAAAAACAAAAATGTTTTGGAATGTCACACCACAAGAATTTTTTTATTGATATTATGCATTTTAAAATAAGCGCGCACACACACACATATATATGCGCATGTATGTATATATACACACATACATATTTATACTTATTTTAAAAATGCTAAAGAAATGCTATTCTTACAATGACTTAAATATACATTGAATATAAATCATTTAATTTTTGCTTGTTCTTCAAGCTAATAATAAGTCCCTCAATGTTGCACTCCTTGCTATGTGAAATAAATGCTTGCCATAACATAAGTCTCATTCTCATATTACGTTAAATCAATGTACAATTCCAAGGAGTGGCCTAATACACCACTAAAGATAACAACTGGTCCCGTCGCTTGGGGAGACATCCAAGTATCTCTGTCCTGTATCGCTTTTCACAGCACAGAGCTTGATCACTGCTCAGGCACTAAAGCACTGCATTAGACTTTCTTATTAGATTATCAGCCTTAGTGGGCCCCTACTGTACTGCATAAGGGCAATAGAACTGCAGTGGTGAGCTCGGCCAAAGACAATGTTGCCTTAAATATCAAGTTGCTAGTCTCTGCTCTGATATTCAGGCATTTTGCAGGGGTACTATTGATGTGTGGAGCTCAACTTTCACATCGCTAAGACCTACCCATTAACATCCAATAAACAAAATTGAATGACCTTCTCACTGTCAGGAAACAATTGACTGAATGCCATGATGATTAATTAACTTATTTCATTTTGCGAATACATCTGTTATTTATATAAATGTATAGAAATTGAGTAACATGAATTCACTGTTGATTGTGTTATTCTGCTTGAAGCGACATGTTATCAGATTACATGTACAGTTACTTAAAACTTAAAATTTTTCCATGAGGCTTTTTGCACATAATTTGCCTCTAGGATCTACTAATAAAACAAAGTCTAGACTTGCTTCTCAAGACAATCACATTCCATCCAAGTCACAAGCACTTTGTTCTTGTGCTTGCCTGTCCTACAGATCTATCGTTCAAATCTTACACTGCCTTTGATGTTAACATGTCAACTGTGAGGAAGGTGTGAAAAACTAAGGGTGTTAGTTACAGTAATAGCTATATATGCAGAAGTCCTCCCTCTGCGTTAATTAATCTCTAATTTACTGCAATTACACAACAGATTATTTAGCCTTATTTAGCTTATTTATTTATTTATTTAAGTCAGATTGTTGTAAACGACAATTACTACTTTCTTAGTGTGTTGCCATGGGGTTAGAAAAGCACACGTGATTTCTCAAAAGGCACATAATTATGTACAGATGCATATTCCATGGCAGATAGACAGTGTGTTCAAAAACCTAAGGGTGATCTATTTTGGTAGATCTGCCATTGCACAAGTATGAACATCTGTAGAGCTCATCACTTCTTTGATGGTACTTCACTGTGGGAAAAAATAAAATAAAAATCAGTCCTTGAAAGTAAAAATGAATACAAGCCTATCAAATAAAGTCACCAGCAAGACTGCGAATACTATTAAATCACCTAATAAATGTAATGCTCGAAGACTGGTAAAGTAGGACCGAACGACACATCAGAGAATGTCTGAGAATTGCTTTTCCCACTGCCTACCACAAATAATTTGCTAGACATCAGTTCAAGATCTACAGCTAGACGGTTACACACACTCGAGCCGAGACGTTAAGCATGCTTGTTGGCAAATGTTTTGAAGAGCCTACAATAAGCATTTTCGGTTCCACTGCGAGCAATAAACAAACAAATAAATAAAGTGGGCCTATATGATGTGATATGATAGAATATGACAAAGTCCAGACTCTCAGACTAATGTTTCTGTCATACTTGCATCTGTAGCATTCATAGACAGGAAATACTTACACAAACAACTCTTGGTAATTACCTTATCACTGATATATATCAAAAGAGCATTTGTCCATTTCCTCAACTGCTCTCATCATTTAACATGCTCCACACACTAGTGCATGCATCTGATGAACTGGCATCACTCAGTAAGTGAGAATCAATTGTTTTAACACTTTCTGGAATTAGCAACAAATCTGCCACAGGCTCGCTTCTTAATACTTTTTATATGCTATATGCTTATGTAGCATTCTATGTGTTATGTATTTCAATATATATTCTATGTATTTTATCATTTCTAGACAGGTAAAAACTAAAACTCATAACTTGGCTCAGCAACCACTGTCCTGAGTTCTGGATAAGCCAACCTGTTTGCCCAAATAATTGCAAGGATTTGCAATTTTAACTAAAGCTGTTATAGTTACAGTAATTATTCACTTTAAAGACAAACTTGAGGTAAACAAATGTTTTAGTCTGAAACTTATTCAATACAATGTTTCTTTAAGCAAAAAGGGCAAAACAATTACGATTTAATTAGCTTATTTGAAAATAGATATTTCTTATTTCATTTAAAAAAATAAGATCAGGCTCTGATTTATACATCTGAGCTGCATAATGAATTCTGGTCTTTTACTCATTTTTACCAGTCTATGGTGATGAGAAACCTCAGTTTTTTAACCTTACCTAGGTAACACGACCATAACCCACAAAAAAACACAATTACCATCACAGCTAGCCTTATTTAACCTCAGTCTGGGCTTTTACCCCATAACTAGGTCACGGCTGCAGCTGTTATTCTCATTTGCTGTGTCTCAAACTGAACATTTAAATGACAATACTGTTAACCAATCATGTCACTTCATGTTATCCTGCAGATTCAGTGTTGGAGAAACCATTTGTGACCCAGTATATGTACAGTTTACTGTAGGTCAGTGAGTTAAAACAAGGCGTTATTATAGTAATGTAGGCCTATGAATTTATGTCTGGGTGTATGCATGTGTGTAGGAAAAAAGCCTGAAACTGAAACTAAGAATGTGTTCATTTCTGCCAAGTCAAGTGAAACCAAAATCAGGAAATTAATTATAATTTTAAGGTCAACCAAAAATGTTAAATATCATTTAAATAGGCCAATCCAATATTACTAAATGTGTTTCAAAAAAAAAAACAGCATGTAAATATATAACTTTTTTTTGATTAACACTATAACTTGAAAGCGCTGACTGTCTCAAGTACAACTGTAGTCCTAAATGCTGATGATGTGCAACAGTGTCCAATATTATGAAACAAATTATGTAATAGGTATTACCCAGAGACTGGATAAATTGATAACTTACAAGAGACCTGAAATTCACATCACTAGTTATATATTAGCTTATGCAACTGTTTGAACAGTTAATATGGTTTGTACAGTCTCCTTCAAAAAGTGCCAAACCACCTAGCTTTGACTACTCTGAACTACTCTGACAGCCTTCATAAACACAACCTCAAGACAAGATATTCGACTATTTGTAATACCTCAGAAATGGATGCATAGCATAACGTATATACTTACTGTCTCACATAAACGTCATCAAACGTCACCCATGCAGCATTATAATTCCTGAGAATCTGAAACGCATTGTATCCACTTGTCCTTGCCCTAATGGGGACACTGTTGTAGACAAATACGCGGTTCACTCCGTGGGAGACGTTCTTATGAGCGCATTCACGCCATTGTGTTTCTATACCGGGTCACGACATATATACGACAATGGTTTGCTTCCCAATAACGCGTAAACTGCGAGCAAGACGCGATTTACGGGAACGGACTGGAATATTGCCTATGAACGCAATCCGGTGTCTTGTCATGTCTTCGCAATTCTGTGCAGATTAACGCCGCACAAGCAGGAAACCGTTGGAGGTCTGAAGACACTGTGTTAAAGAGGAAAAAAGTGTCGGTACAAAAGGACAACTTACTAATCATTTACCCGAGAGGGCTTTATGCACATGTAAGGGTCCCCGCTCATCTCATTATTGTGGTACATTCAGTGCCGCGCGCACAGCGGCAGAGTCAACCAGTCTACACCAGTTCTCTGCACTGCATATCCGCCACCTTAAACCCCCACAAACGCACATTCACAGGCTCATACATACCTCAAACCAAAGCTGTCATTTTAAAAACGTCAACGCGTCCACTATGTCCATGCGTTCGAAACGATGAATGAGAAATGTAATAAACACAAATGTACTGTCAAATAAAGGAAGTGCACGTGGGCGGAGCTAAAGTTTACGGGAGGATTTACGCGCGAAACACCTGACCGGTGTTCAGAAGTTACTAAGCAACCAAATCTCGTTTGTTACACTTGAACTGTTACAACGTTTGAGGCCACTTTCCAAGAAAAGGGTAGCCTACTATATCGGCATATCAGCCGTCAGATAATGTTAAATTATACGATTATGTCAAATTACATAACATGCGTAAGGAGTAGGAATTTAGCCTAAATTAACCTGTCATGTTTACGATTGCTGCTTTGTATTCACTTCTGATAATTTTTATCTATTTATTTGATAATTAAAAATTATTATTATTACATAATAATAATTATGTTTAGTATAGGGGAAATCTATCTTGATTCGTGTGCCATATTCCAATAATGTACATACATTGTATAGAGTTCAAATGAGCATCTGTCATTATCTTACAGATTAAGTATGCATATCTCTTGAATAAAGTTGGCTGAAGGGTTTCACAGAAGTCCTGGGTTAAACTAAGCCCCGTTTGTGAAACCGGGCCATGGTAAACCAGCTAAATGTTAAACTCCATGCTTTTTGAGTTTGTGGCCTTGCGTAGGAATACAAAGACATACAATTATATCATTGCAAACAATGTATCAATGCGCAAATACAAAAAGTATTTATTGCTAAACACTGTCAACTAACAGGGAGAAGAAAAAAAAAACTCACCTTATTTCATGCATATTCATGCATGCTTTTCCAAGCTTGTTTATATGTAAATTAAATCCTTTATGTTTTACAGGCGGACCATATGGTTGCAAATAAGATTAAACAGACTTTGCTTCCCCTCCCCACCGGACAACCAGGTTCTGCGGGTTTCGCTTGTATTTATTTGCCACATGAGCGATTTAGTGTTGGTCATTGGTGTTTTCAGGGAGACAAAGAACAGACATCAGAAAACCTACAAGAAAACTCTCAGAGTTTGACTGAAACAAAGTGTGACAAGGTGAATCCCACATTCCAATATGTGCTGCAGGCAAATTTTGGGTACATGAGGATATTTCTTGGCACTCAAGCCTTGGCTATAATAGGCTGATCTAAAAAAACAAATACTGTAGACGTAGCTTTAGCAATTACTCCTAGCTTAGCTTTGGTGATGTCTTTAAATGACAATTTAAATCTGTTTTTATACATAATATGAGAAAGGTGGTGGAACAGCATTGAATATATGCTGATGTATTTTGCATTCATATTAGTGCTGTCAAATGATTAATCGCGATTAATCGCATCCAAAATAAAAGTTTTTCTTTACATAGTATATTTGT
>JAUYWG010001085.1:0-10107 GCA_034779775.1 Enteromius afrohamiltoni
AAGGTACACTTGCCAGGGCTGGGAGTGGGGCTTACATTCGTAACCTCCAATGATTTTATCACCTGAGCTGAAAGCTTTATAAAATGTATTTTTCTTTTATTAACAGCTATGTTATAAACAATCTACAATACAGGTCAGTGTAAGAATAAACTGCAATTTTCAATGGTCATGTTATTTCAGTAATACACTTTTTCTACTCTACAAATAATAAGTACATTTGCAACCAACTGTAATTAGAATAGGGTTAATCTGTTGGGGCACCATCAAAATAAAGGGGCACAGTCTATTAATTATAAACTAATGACTGCTAGCTGCAAAGTGACTTACAGTTAGTAGAATGTCTAATGTTTACTCTCAAAAATAAAGGCTAATAGAATAATCGATAAGACAGATCTACATACCCAGAGCCTCAACCAGTAGAATGAACACAATGGTCTTCATTGCAGCTGAGGAGAGGAGAGAGCACTTCTGCAAAGTTCAGGAATAGCATTCTGGTTTTTAAGCAACTGATGTAACACTGACACATACAGAACAACCAATAAGGTCACGGCTAATGGTTTGGAAAGAACAATAAGCACGTGGGACAGGGCAAGATTTTAGACAAGATCTTGATGATCTCAGAAACAGATATTCACCAAAACAAAAACAACCTAGCGATTTTTATTTAAATCGATCAAATATATTAAACAGATTTAAACAGACAGTCTGTCGATGATCTGTTGAGTTAAATGTTATATTATGTCTAATTTATATATGTTAGAATCAGCGCTCAAATCGATAAATCTTCTCTTTATAACACGTGCAAATAAGACAGTGTAGAGAGAGATTAGTTGATTATAACTTTGTGAGATCACGATGAACTAGATAGGTTACATCTTTTAAATTATTAGTTATATGGAGCTTTTTAATCCGCATAATCCATTTAAAATTTCCATTTAAAGCTTAATAACAAATGGATCGGACAAAAAATGTGTCAAAAATAGTCTGTGCATTAAGGATATGACTCAGTCTATGGATATGACATTAAGGATATGACTCAGTCTAAATGCTCTAAATGCAGCCTAGCCTACATGATAGACACTAAATAACGCTTTATGGCCAATATATATATATATATATATATATTTTGCTGCATTATTATCATTTCATCATATTATATAGCCTGTGGTCACACAGCATGGTTAAAGTTTACGATGCTATTATTTTATGTGTATGCTGACTAGATTTAAAAAATCTAGTATTGTATACTCCCTGCTTATCTTCACATGTATAAACATAGAAAAACATGGTTTACTACTGTAATAATGTTGTGTCAAATAAATAAAAAAAATTGAGAATGAGAATTATCAGGTCACTGCATTATATATATTTTATCAGGCAGAATGTAATTTGCATGTATGGGGTTGGCGGGGTGCCTCCCTCCCTCCCTGTTCTCTTGCTTTTATATATTTTTTTGTCTCAAGTCTTTGTACACACACTGGATAATGGGTAGAGAGTCTGATCTGTAACCAGAAGGCGGCAGGTTTGAGTTCGAGGTCTGGCAGGGATTGTAGGTGGGGGAAGTGAACAACCAGCGCTCTTTCCACCTTCAATACCACGACTGAAGTGAGACTCTTGAGCAAGAGACCGATTCCTGGATAAATGGATAAGATAACATAGCATTTATTATTATTATTTTTTAAATAATGTATTATTGTATTGTATTGTAGTAGTGATCTATAAGCATACTTGTATTATAAGTGCATTTTTTATGCATTTAATAGTATTTTTTTCTCACAAGGGTATATATGCTGCTGTACTTTTTAATGTACTCTGAATATGTGTAATGTGCACAATAATATATAATGCATTAAAGTTTTCTAGATATCAAAATGTGCATGTATCTCTATATATACCGGAAAAAAAGCATTTCTAATTAACTGAAATACAATTTAAATGCACTTGAAGTACATTAAAATAATGTTTCAAATATGCTCTAAATGTAGTTCATGAAGTATTAAAAGTACATTTTAAATGTATTGTAAGAAATGCCCTTAAATTGCACTATACTTAAAATGGGATGGAATTTCAATGCAAAACGTAAAATATATTAAGTGTGTTTTAAGATAGGTTTAAGTTGCTTTAAAATAATACATTTAATATGCACTTAGTATAGTACAATTTAAATATATTAAGTATGTCTAAAAAACATAATTTAAATATATTTATTTTTTACCTGGGTGTGCCATCAGCTGCGCGGCAATTTGAACTTATGTTTTGTCATCAACATGCAATATCATCAGGGTCCTCTTAGAGTCTTTCTAACAATAAGCATCTTAATTCTTCATTTTCAATGAATAATAAATTGTCCATTGTTGGACAGCACAATTGTAAGTGTTTTGAAGTTAAAACAGTATTTGGGATTTCTGTCAAGCTAGAAGGTTTCTGTAATGCCACTTTCCTATCTGTAGGTAAAATAGGATAATGCACTTAGAAAATGCTGTTCTGTAATAAAATAACCATGGTTACCCAACAATTAAGGAGTAGATAAGCAGTTAATGATAAGATAAGATGTTCAAGTTAGGATCTTTCTGTATTATGGCCCCAGGACACCTAGCAGGACACCTTAATTGCACAGATACTATTTAAACTGAATCGAGCTGGATGATGACAGCATTGAATTCAGTAATGATTTGCCTCTAACTGAAAATTGAGTGTTTAATCTTGTCATTTTACATTATTGACAGACTATTTTCCAATTTGATACTGTAAAGTACAATTTATATTGTTAAAGACATTATATAAAAGGTGACTTGACTTGACTATTCTTTGTTTTTGTACTTTGCAATTTCATGTTCACAGTCACCCATTTGATCGGCCAAGGACAAAAAAAAAAACTTTTTTTTTGTAATGGTAACATCACATTTAATTTAGCATTAGAACTGCTCCATTGCTTAGGCTTAGTACTGTAATAATGTGTCTTGATGTAATAGTGCAGAGAACCATATAACGAGACCATATAACGAGAACCACTCGTTATAAATCTCTTAACTGTGATACTTTCAGAGATATAGAAGTCACGTTTTTATATTTTTATTTAAAAGCCACTCATATAATGCAGAAACACTCATGAAGCACGCAAAATGCGCAACGCGCGCATGTAGTTGTACTGGGAGGGACAAGTACAGCCTTGTGCTAGATTCACTTTCGCCAGGAAGTGGTTAATTCTTAAGGTTGAAAATAAATTGTGCTTATGCCAAATGCCCCTATAAATTGCCTTATATTTACGATTTAGTTGCGAGTGCTATGAGTGATCATCAATAAAGATCACACAACAGAAGTGCGCGCACGCTCGCTTGCTCTCTGTCTCTACCTCCCTCCCTACCGTTAAGCAACTTTTGCATTGTTTACTTACTTGTTTTTGAAATATCCGACTGAACTACAAACTTTCCAATGGCATCTGTGAGAAATTGGTATTCACCCGACGAGCTCGCGCCTTTGCGCCGCCGGGCGCTCAATCCACTCAGCGTGCTTTCAACTTGCGCACATCCGCTATACAGGCATTCATAAAGAATGTTTAACATTCATTGTTTTTGTATACATTTACTTCGTAGACATCCTTAATCTCTAATAACTCCATTCTGCTGCCTTACATCCTGTTGTCGGTTTTCTGTCTGAATATGGCTTCCCTTAAAATTATTACAAAAAATACTAGATAAAAAATTGCGGACATTCCACCCTGAATTTCTTTTTATTTTTGTGAAAGCGTTTTTTACAAGCACAATGTTTTGTCTTTATTGTAAGTGTAGGTCTAAATAAAAATAAATGAGCATGAGCATCTTGTGGGAAACATTTGTTATTCATGCTGAATGTGGCACGTTTCAGTTTGGTTTTGGTTGCACTTTTTGTGATGCTTGAGACTCAGAATCAAACATCGTTAGTGTGAAATCTGGGACAGAGGCTCAACAGACATTAAATCCATTTGCATGCTGTGTTTAATGAGCAAAGTCGAAGTCATACAAAGCAGAGTCAAACAGGGGCAAACAGGCTCAATGGAAACAGATCAAGATAGTACCGTAAAGCAGGCAGTAGGTTGAGGTATCAGGCAAGAATTAGAGTGAATGTCCTTGCAAAGTTCGGGGCAACAGGCGAGAATCAGAGTCGGTATAAACAATCAAGGTAAGTAACAGGTCAGTCCGAAAGATCACAGAGATAACGCTTGGAATTGTCACAAGGAGCAAAACTATACGTCGATCTCTCCTCAGTGTCCGTCTTAAAATGCTGAGGTGTTCAGGTATAAAGGGTCCGGGTAGGAAACTAAAACTCTGGTGAAGGTTCCCGCTGACGACGGTCAGACAGCGCCACAGAGGACCGCCTAGTAACAGAAGCTGAAGATGGACGTGGGCTTGGTTCCACATCTCCTCGCTGTTTTGGAGCCAGTGGTCAAGGGCAGGCAAGTTGGAGGGTTCCCCAGTCCATGGAACATCGGAGGTTGGTATCTGAGTATGCATTTGAATGGGGTCATCCCTGTATCAGGTTTCTGAAGGGAGTTCTAGGCGTATTTCGCCCACACAAGATACTGACTCCAGTCTCCTTGTCGTGAGTGGCAGTAGGAACGCAGGAAACGGGTTAGTTCTTGATTCAGATGCTCCGCTTGACCATTAGATTATGGATGATGGCCTGAAGTCAGACTCTAGTTGATACTTAGTTGTTCACAGAAGGTGTGCCACAGATGGGAGGTGAACTGAGGACCCCGGTCAGTTACGATGTCCTCCGGGATTCCGTAGAACCGGAATACCTGCTCCGTGACCACTCTCGCTGTTTCCCAGGCTGAGGGCAACGTGAAGTCGGCTGCAGATGAAACTCCCTGTTTCAGAGTCAGGATCTCATCACTGGGGTCACGTCCTTCTGTGGCGTGATCGAACACCTCACGAAACTTGCTTCGGAAGTCTGTGTATGACATCAAAGACATGTTCTGTCCCTCCCACAGGGCCGTAGCCCAGTCCAGTGCACGTCCAGTCAACAGTGAACACATAAGTGAGGCCTTACTGTCAACATCGTGGAAGCTGTGAGGTTGACGAGTGATATACAGGGTGCAATGCATCAGGAATTATCTGCATTTTCCTTGGGAGCCATCATACTTCTCGGGCAGTGAGATGCGAACAGCGTGAACTGCTGGTGGTGAGGCTGAAGTAGTTTCAGTGGATACCGCAGCGGGGCGCTTGAGCAAGCGCAGTGATGGTGGCATTCAGCGTATGCACAGATGTACTGATGGAGTGCAATGACTGAGCCAGAGCATCAGTGGGCTTGAGCAGAGACACATGAAATGTCGGTGAGATACGGTACTGAGCAGGTAAGTTCAAACAAAAAGATACTGGTGTTACCTGTCTTACGATTTGGAAAGGACCCACGTACCTTTGAGTTAGCTTTCGGCATGGTTGTCGCAGCCAGAGGTTCCTGGTGGATAGCCATACCCACTGGCCTGGCTCATATGGAGGGTTGGGGCGTCGATGTCGGTCCGCCTGGTCCTTGTGTGGCCCCGATCAGTCACTATGTCGTCCAGGAGGCCAGAAAACCTGAATACTTGATCCAGAATGATTTCTGCTGTCTCCCAAGCTGAGGGTAATTTAGGAAGTGAGATGAGGCGACAAGCCTTGAAAAATCAGTCGACTATGGTGAGTATGACAGTGCAGTTATTAGAGGGTGGAAGGTCCGTGACGAAGTCCATTGCTATATGCGACCAGGGTCTTTGAGGAGTATCCAGGGGTTGGAGCAGACCGACAGGTTTCAGGTGAGAGGTCTTGGTGACTTTACAAATGCTGCACCATTGGACCAATTGGGTGACGTCTGGGGTAAGTGATGGCACCAGAATCGGTTATTGATAAGTTCATGGGTTGTCTGGATTCCGGGATGACCTGAGCTGGGAGTGTCGTGGACGTGATGCATTACCCTGGTGCGTAAGATCTCAGGTACGTCTTCTCTTCCAGGTGGGCAATCCGGGGGTGCTGGCTCTTGGTTCTGTGCTTCAGCTATCTCCGCCATGATGTCCCACCGCACAGGAGCCATAATTCAGGTAGGTGGGATGATGCATTCTGGTTCACTGTCTGGGGTGGGGACGTCTGGGAGAGGGCGTCTGCTTTACAATTCTTCGTACCTGGGCAATAGGTGACCTTAAAATTAAATCGAGTGAAGAATAAGGCCCTCCTGGCCTATCTGGAGTTTAGGAGTTTGGCTGACTGAATGTATTCCAGGTTGCGGTGGTCCGTTAGTACCAGGAAGGGGAGTTTAGAGCCCTCGAGCCAGTGCCTCCATTCTTCATGTGCACATTTCATAGCAAGAAGTTCCTTGTCTCCCACATTGTAATTCTGCTCTGCTGAGGTCAACATGCACAAGTAGTAGGCGCAGGGATACATCTTGGATGGACTGAAATAGAAGAATACCCCTGAAATAGAAGCGTCGACCTTCACAATGAATTCCTGTTCTGGATTAGGATGACGTAGGATAGGCACTGTCATGAATCATTCTTTGAGAGTTTGGAAGGCCTGGTCACTGGCCGCAGACCCTTGAAGAACATTGGGTCCTTTGCGGGTCATAGAGGTAAGAGGGCCGGCTAGTTGACTGAAGCCTCTGATGAAGCGCCGATAAAAGTTGGCGAATCCTAAGAATCTTTGTAGGTCCATTATGGTCCGAGGTTTGGGCCAGTTGAGTACAGCGTTCACCTTTTGCTCGTCCATTGTCACTCCCTCTGCACTGATGATGTATCACAGGTAAGCGATGCATGTTTGGTGAAACTCACATTTTTGGAGCTTGGCATATAGCTGGTGTTGAATGAGCCTCTTTAAGACGGTGCAGACGTGCTGGACGTGAGAAGTGAAGTCTTCCGAATAAATCAATATGTCATCGATGTATACTCCCACCTGGCGAATCAACATGTCTTGGAAAAGGTCGTTCACCAGTGCCTGGAAGATGGAAAGGCCATTGGCCAAGCCGAAGGGCATCACCCAGTACTCATAATGCCCCTTGGTTGTCTTCCACTCATCACCCTCCTTAATGTGGACAAGCTTGTAGGAGCTCCTCAGGTCGAGCTTGGTAAAGTATCGGGCCTTTCGAAGTTGTTCAAGGGCTGAGGGCACCAGTGTTAACAATATTTTACAGTCACCTCATTCAGGCCACGATAATCGATACAAGGTCGAAGACTGCCATCCTTCTTTTTAACAAAGAAAAACCCGTCGGAGGATGGAGACGTGGACGGCCGAATGAATTCTTTGGCAAGCTCCTCTTGTATGTAGTTCTACATGCTCTCCGTTGCAGCTTTCTAGTGTGAGTGAAGTAGTATGTGAGGTTTCCCAGAGACCCTTGAGGCAGTGAATGTGGCAGTAAGGGGACCATTGGATAATCTCCCTTTCACTCCAGGAGATGGTGGGGTTGTGTTGCTCCAGCCACGGTAGACCGAGGATGACTGTGCAGCTTTAGACCCTCAGTGATGGTCTTCACGTGGCCGGAGCCGAGTGGTCTTCTGTCTAGGGCTGCCACAGTTGTTGTGGCCCTACACTTCTCTTATGATCAGTGAGACCCCTGTTGAGAGGGTGAGTAACTACAAGTACCTAGGGGTAAACATCTCTGATAACCTGTCTTGGACTACACAGATCCAAACACAGGTTAAGAAAGCCAGGCAAAGATTGTACCATCTGCGACAGCTGAGAAAAGTCAAGGTCTCAGCAGCAATCCTGAAAACTTTCTACACAGGGACAATAGAAAGTGTACTATTCAGTGCTTCTCAGTATGGTATGGAAACAGCTTCATTCAGGACTGCAAGGCACTTCAGAGAGTTATTTTATTATATAATTGCACTGTCCTTGGACAAACAACAAATGTTAATATTTTGCACACACAAATGATTTGCAAATGATGAAATGAAGGCAAATTATGATTTTGTTTTATTTTTAAGAATCACAGTAGCTTTACCTCATTGGTAATAGTTAAAACCTTCCCAGCATGAGCAGTTTCAGTAGTACGGTGTGCTTTTTTATAAGCAACCCTTCTTACATTTTTATCTTCTCATCTGTAATAATAATAGAAATAACAATAATATATATATCTCTCTCTCTCTCTATATATATATATATACAGTGAGGTAAATACGTATTTGATCACCTTTTGATTTTGCAAGTTCTCTTACATAGAAATCAGCATAGGTGTATTTCCACAGTGAGAGACAGAATCTAAAAAGAAAAATCTGGAAATCACACTATATGATTTTTAAAAAAATTATTTGGAAAATACTGTGTCAAATAAGTATTTGATCACTTGAGTAAAAAAAGTTTAATATTTGGTACAGAAGCCTTTGTTAACAATTACAGAGGTAACAGTTTCTGTAGTTCTTCACCAGCTTTGCACACACTGCAGAAGGGATTTTGGCCCACTCCTCCATATAGATCTTCTCTAGATATATCATTTGGGGCTGTTGCTAAGCAACACAGAGTTTCAGCTCCCTCCAAAGATTTTTAATTGGATTTAGGTCTGGAGACTGGCTAGGCCACTCCAGAAATTTGATATGCTTCTTACGGAGCCACTCCTTGGTTTTCCTGGCTGTGTGCTTTGGGTCATTGTCATGTTGAAAATCCCAGCCACGACCCATCTTTAATGCTCTGATTGAGGGAAGGAGGTTTTTGCCCAGTATGTCACAATATGCCCCATTTATCCTCTCCTTAATACAGTGCAGTCGTCTAGTCCCCTCACTATATCGGTGTTTATGTGCTGCGTTAATGCAAGACTCTTATTGCGTGATAAAAAAAAAATCGCTGTTAATCTTTTCACAAAGTTTCACCTTGATATTTTAGCACAGATGTATAATTAGCCGAATTGCACTGTAGCCCTATTCAGACGGGACTAGTTTTCTAAACTAAGTGTGAGCTTCGATTCTTCTCACCTATTCAGATACGGTGTGACATCACCTCAGAGCGTCCTTGCACCTAAAACCATCTCAAGGGGATGGTGGGTGGCCTGGAGGCCGCACAGGGCAGAGTCACTGGTTGTCTCCAGGGCGGATCAGGGGCCTTAGCAGGCCATGGCGGATCAGGGGCTGCCTGTGGCTGTGCTGGATCTTGTGGCAGTGGCGGATCTTGTGGATTGAGGGCGCAAATATGAGCGCGCACTCTGGAACTGGAAACGAGATCGGCATTCCCGGCTGTAATCTAGGGGCTGGAATTGGGATCGGCACTCCCGGTTGGAATCTAGGGGCTGGAATCTGGATCAGCATTCCCGGCCGTAATCTGGGGGCTGGAATCGGGATTGGCCCTCTCGGCTGAAACTGTGGGACAGGGATCGGGATTGGCACTCCCGGCTGTAATCTAGGGACTGGAATCGGTATCGGCACTCCTGGCGGAAACTCAGGAACTGCATCTGGGAACTGTGGAAATCTGGACCGCTTTTGGCACAAATGGAACCCCATATTGTGCAGTTTGTTGGGGTGCTGGCACTGATCACGATACAGAGCTGGTTCCTGGAGCAGAATCCGCAGACGAGCTAGACGCATGCCGGGCAATGGAAGTTGGACTCCTGGCCATTTCTGTGGAGTGAGCCCGTTTAAGAGGCAGTGGAGGATCTCCTCGGGGCTGATCATATTTTCAGTTAAGGGGCTGAGCTTCTGTAACGCTGATATGGGACTCTTGAGTCAGGATAGTTTAAACACAAAAGATTTATTCAAACACTTGGTGGAGTCCTTTAAACAGAAGATCGAGACGAAGATTCAACATAAAACAGTTATCATGGTTACTCAGTCTCAGGCAAATATAGGAATGGGGCCCTACATTTGCACACATTTACTTTAATCAACCTTGAGGTTCCTTTTTTTGTTGTCAAAGTTGCTGCTGCACAATGGTGCCCCATAGTTAGGACCAGTGTTTCTACAGTTTTCATGTACATATTATAATGGGATTCTTTCATTATGTCACGACTGGGTGCGTGTCAAGAAGGAAACGGGAAACATTCGGATCCATATGCAAACTTTAATGTAATCCTAGCTCAGGGTCGAAACAGGCAGGTCTAACAGCAGCTAACAGCAATGGCGGAGGATAGGCGAGAGAGTAGTCGGAGTCCGTAGCAAAAGGTCGAAACAACAGCGAACAG
>JAUYWG010001086.1:0-10107 GCA_034779775.1 Enteromius afrohamiltoni
TGTCACTGGAGGAGCCAACAACAGACACAGTTGGAAGTGGCGTCAGGCCTCTGAGAGGCTTTTTATTAACAAAATAAAGTGTCCAAAGGGGAGAAAAAAAAAGTGTCCAAAATAAAAGGAAACTGGTGTCCTCGTCATGCTCCTGGAACGGTGAGGGTCAGGCAGTGTTCACTCTGCCGCACCCTTCCTGTACCCATGAGAACACCAGTGTGTATGCACGAGGGAAGAGACCGGTCTCCTGAGGAGTGGCATGCTTGGTCTTTTAATTGCTTTTTATTCATTGTTATGAATCCCAGAATCCAGCCTTCAAGCATTCTAAGTATGATCGCTGGCATCCAATTCCATTTGTGCTGCTTGGACCCATCTACCATCAGCATACTAGGAACCCATCGATTAAAAGAGAGAAACTTCAAGGCAACAATCAGTGTTTAAACTTTACACTCTGAAATCTATCCACAAACTGGTCCACAGGACCGATTGTTTTCCACTGAACAGAGAAAACCAATGTCTAAAGCCGTTTTCCTCTCATCCACACCTAATTCCTAATTCCACTGCTAATACCCATTCTCTATGCTGCAACTGCTGCTGCCTCAACCCCTGTTTCTACCTTAAGCCCATGGGGCAATGCTCCTTAGTTTCTTATAGTGCTACCTACGTCCTGACACTCGATCATCCTTGAGGCTCAAAAAGCTTGAGAGCAGATCATAAATACATGCACGGCTTCAGAGCTATTGGGTGTGTTACTTCATTTATATCAAGCTATTTGCATGTGGCTGGTAATTGTAATTAGTTGGTAACGCTCATTTCGTTCCTCTGCTAGCTCTTCCCGTGCGGGAAGGACCAGGGAGGATTGCCTGGTATGGTCTGTTGGGGGTTTATGCTACTCTACTATTCTTAACATAGAAGGGTGCCCCTGAAATGGCTGTCATGGAACATGGAACAGAGCCATATCTCCAAAATAATATTCATATTATGCAAAGAAATAAATAAATATATATATATATATATATATATATATACATACACACACTAACTTTCTGGCTATGCTTCCTGAAGCCAACATCAAAGTTTGTTTTGGCAAAAGTTTTAGTTACATTTGGAATTTTAAATGTTTTAAAAACAGTACAGTGAAAATGCAACCCCCTATAATATGACCAAATGCTACATGACATATTGTTACATGCAATATTGTGAAAAACTATTTCACACTTGCCAATTTTGCTAAATTAATTCTAATAATATATTTAAGTAATATTACAATAAACATAAAATGCATGTACTTTTGATATCTGGGATTGTCTGTCTTTGTAGTTATGATTGTTGTTCAGTGTTGTGTCGTTGTGGTTTAATTATTGGTTTAATTTTCTATTTCTGTATTACTAGGTATTTCACTACTAGGTGTTTCATTACTCTTCCTGGAATCAAGAAATTCAGGTAATTATAATCATTTGTTTTCAGTTACATTATTAAATGATTTAAATAAGAATTATGTCTCTAATTCTGAGCATTCATTAATGTCTAAGTTTGCCATTCAGAACATGGAAAGTCAAGACCCTGCTGTTGTTGATGCAATAAAAGCATCGGGGGAGACCACTCTGGAAAAGGCTACAGCAAAAGCTAAAATAAAATTTGACCAGTTTCTCAATGTCTCACTTAACATCGCTGTGACTGGAAAGGCAGGATCAGGAAAATCCTCCTTTGTAAATGCAATTAGAGGTCTAAAGGATGATGATGTTGGTGCAGCACCTACTGGAGTCACAGAAACTACAGCAGAGTCCACCATGTATGAGCATCCTGTAATGCCAAATGTGAAGATCTGGGACCTGCCTGGAATAGGAACCCCAAACTTCAAAGCAAAGAAATACCTGAAAGATGTCAAGTTTAACACCTATGATTTCTTCATTATCCTTGCCTCAGAGAGGTTCACAGAGAATGACATCATGCTGGCTAAAGAAGTAAAAAAACAGAAGAAACGCTTTTACTTTGTTCGTTCCAAGATTGACAATGACATGTCTTCAGAGAAACAGAAAAAAGGATTTGATGAGCAGAAAGTTCTTTCTATAATACGAGCGGATTGTCAGAAAAACCTGAAAGACCTGGGAGACCCTAAAGTTTTCTTGATATCATCTTGTGATTTGGAAGAATATGATTTTGAGTCACTTCAAAACACTCTTGAAGATGAGCTTCCAGAACATAAGAAGTATGCTCTTCTACAAGCCTGGCCAGTCTGTTCTGCTGCATCTCTCGAGAAGAAGATTGAGATGTTTGAAAAGATGATCTGGGCTGTATCTCTGGTCTCTGCTGGTGTAGCTGTCATCCCTTTGCCTGGTGTATCAGCAGCATGTGATGTAGGCATGGTCGTGTCTTTCCTCACAGCATGCTACCATGCATTTGGTTTGGATGAGCGATCACTGACAAGGCTTTCAGAGAAAGTTAACAAGCCCCACCTGAAAGATTTGGCCAAGTCTAAATTTGTTACTGCCATCCGAGAAAAAGCACTGATCAGATTGCAAGCATCTGCTGCCCTCGCTGCCATTGCTACTGTTGAATATTTTTTGAGTCTACTTCCGGTTGTAGGCAGTGCTGCTGCTGCAGGAATATCCTTCGCTACCACTAAATACCTCTTGACAGAAGGAGTAAATGATCTGGCAAATACAGCTCGAGTTATTAGAAAAGAAGCTGGGCTTGCTTCTGTTCATTGAGCTATGTTGTACAGAGCATGTAAAAGACACAAGAAAGGGAATCCACACCAAACAAAAATACAGTACAAAAATGTGACCGCACACAAATAAAAAGAGTCCATGCTGAAATATTGTCAATGCTAAAGTTTACAACAGTTGTTAACAAACATTTAAGAAGGTCAAGGCACAAATCAGAGAAATCAGATGATTTAATGGCCTTTTACCAATAAAATGGTGTGCGTGATGATGTCATCCTTAAAAAAAGATCTGTCGCATACGTTTTGGTGTATCGCAAAAAAACCTGCCCTTCAGCTGTTTCCATACATAATTTAAACTATTGCGCAAATCATAAGCATAAAAATAGCATAAAATACAACTTAACGTTCTCTAGATGAAGAAAAAATTTGAAATATCAAATTCAATTTTCTAAAATTCAAAACGCAGAAATTCAGATTGTACAGAAAGTAGGTCAGAGGTCATCCACAAGGAAGAGCAGATGATCTCCGAAAAATCAAACAATGCATTTTGGCCAATCACAAATATGCGGGGGAGGATTAGAACCCGCAAACTCAGAAATGCTTGACAAAAATTCTATCGCTAAACCACTGCAAATGTATAGATTTATTCACTATTGTGAAACTTTTCGCATGAATGATATTGTTTTAACAGTATTTCTATATATAAGAATATAGTAACTTCGTCGCGTGGACACTGCCTGCACTGTCTGTAGTTAGGTGACTGTTATGGGTGATTTGTAAAACTACTGCATATGTGTGATTGGACAAAATGTTTGACGTTTCGGAGATCATCTGCTCTTCCCTGTGGATGACCTCTGACCTACTTTCTGTACGATCTGAATTTCTGCGTTTTGAATTTTAGAAAATTGAATTTGATATTCCGAATTTTTTCTTCATCTTCATCAAGTTGTATTTTTTAAAACTGGATATCTGCAGTCTTAGAATTCAGAACAAAACATTCCTTGTTTGAAAATACAGGTCTAAAATAATTTGTGTTAATTTTCAAATGTTTAATATTCAAGTAAAATAATTTCAAATTCAGTTCCAAAATCAAATTTGAAATCCCATATAATATTCAACCTTTTTGTTAAATAACACTTCAATAATTCAAATGTGCATAATTCAAATTAAAATAGTTTTGTCATAAAACTAGCTCCATACAATAGACTAATTCTGCCATGTGACACTACATTTATTTGCGTTAAAGCCCTTTTTCTCTACAAGAAAGCCCTTTTTGCGACATTTGAAGTATCGATACAGATTTCATGCGCTAAAATTAAATGGAAAATTACTGTGTCGACATTTACAAAATGTTATCGATAATTCGCATTTCCATCAGGTATATCGGTAAAATATTTGAAGCGCTAGATATTTTTTCACAAAAATGCCTTGGATGGAAACTTGGCTATTGTTTTACAATTCCAGTCTTTCATCTAGGACATCCAAAAATTACAAATCGTGGAGTGTGTCTTACATTTAAGTGAATCAGATTACAACAATGCAGGTGATCTTTTCTTTTTTTTGTTACCTATAGTACATAAGTCTCTTACCAATGCTCTTAGCTGGCTGACGTTTAGTGTCTGGACTGGATCACTTACCAAGCCCATATTTAAACTTTAGTGGTTTAGTAGCCATCATATCTTACGGATACTGGTGACTTTCTTGAAATGTCACATTTGAGACCTTTGAGATGATCTTTTTGTCAATTCTTGATATTACTAGTTTATATACTAATTTTCCTTACTCTGTGGGCTTGCAGGCTTTAAGAATACTTTACATTTCAAGGCCATATTTTTATTCAGCTTCAATGTCACTGAATAATTTTGCTAATAGTGTCTTCTATCAACATACTGAAAATATCTTTGTGATTTTCAAAGGGAAAGAAGCAGAATTTTTCATATTGTTTGACTATAGAACATGTAAGCATTTTCTGTCTGTCACTGTTTAAATCAGATGGTGTGTGTTAAAGGGTTTGTTCACCCACAAATTAAAATTGTCATTAATTACCCACCCTCATGTGGTTACCAACCCATAAGGCCTTTGTGCATCTTTGGAACACAAATTAAGATATTTTCGATGAAGAGAGCCATTTGACCATAGACAGCAACACAAATAAAATGATCCAGATCCAGAAACATAAAACACTGGTAAAAAAGTCTGTGACATCAGTGGATCAACTTCAGTTTTGCGGTGCTACGAAAATACTTTTTTTGTGCAAAGAATCTTAATTTGTGTTCCGAAGATGACTTCGAAGGACTTACAGGTTTGAAACGACATGAGGGTGAGTAATTAATGACAAAATATTAATGTTTGGGTGAACTAACCCTTTAAGATTGTTTTGCTGATATGGGGTTCAGCAAAAAATAAATAAATAAACCTTCATGAATTGATGCCAATATTCATCAAAACCATATAATGGAATATGTAATCATGTTACAGCACTTTTTTAAACATTTTATCCATTGCTATAATTTGTCAGTGGTTTTGCTGATGCTTTTATCTCAAATACAAATGTGGGATTTTGTATTATCTGTGGTAAATGCCAATAAAACATTAAATTTGACCTTTTTATTCATGAGTTACAGTAAGTCTGTAATGAGGCGCCGGAGTCTTGTGGATCCATTTGCAACTTTTAATAGAAGTAGTCGAGCAGGCAAGGGTCGGTAACACAGAGTAACAACAGTATACAGGGGAACAGGCAGAAATCGTAGTCAAATACAGGCAGGAAATCAGGGCAGGCGGCAAAATGGCGAAAACAAAACACTAGCGGGAAATCAAGCACGGGTAAGCAAAAAGGAAAACAGGAAACAAATGCTCAGAGTCGATGGCCAGGGCAAATCGAAACTTCGCGACTGGCTAGGGCAAAAGTCTGAGTATTTATAGTCTATTTTGGCGGGCAAGCCGGCGCGGAAGCGCCGAGGTACGTGGCTGAAAGAAGTCCGGGCGGAACCATTAGTACTCGGGTGAGGGTTCCCGCTGCTGGCGGCCGGAGAGGAGCGATCTGTTACAAAGTCTTGGTTTTGGACGGAGTAGTTTCCCGTAATTTGTTCAGAGAGAAGCAGCTTTTGTTTGGACCTTGACCCTAGGGAACCCTGCTGAAAAAAACAGCATTTGCTTGTTAGGTATGTTTTGATGCTGGTTAATGCTGGTTGTTTGCTGGTTTAAGCTGGTCTTATTGCTGGTTTATGCTGGTTACATGCTGGCAAAGAATAAATCAGCAAAGGACCAGCTTAAACCACCATCAAAACATACCGAACCAGCTGTTTTTTTTTCAGCAGGGAATAGAGAAGTAAATTACAAATCTAGCATATTCAACTGTTTAATGCCACTAGAATTGGCTATCGCGTGTTTCCCACAAAGGGTAACCTCCCGCCATATATACAGGTGGATGCAAGTTGAGTAGAGGCTGCAGCAATGGTAAACAAGGCAGCCTTGAGCTAATAAATCCTAGCATTACTTGAAATTAAGATGACAACGAAACTTTCTAAAGACACTCGGTTACGTTTAAAGATATACTCATATAAAAATTCCTGCCCTGGCACAAATAAATCAATGAAACAATGCGTCTCTATTGTGAATAAGAATTACCTGTGGTATTACACGTGGTAAAACCTCTGAAAAAACAACACAAAGATGTGTGGTAATTATGTCCCACCCAGCAAAAAGTCATTGAAAAGACGTCAAAATGACGTCGCTGCTAGACGTCGAAACAACGACTAAATTTGGTTGAAAAGCGAAAGACAAAAAGACGTCTTTTTCTAGTCATTGAAAAGATGTCTATAAAAAGACGTCTCTTCTATGTCTAAATTTGGTCACAAAGTGCCTAAAATTATGTATTATATAATATATGTTATATTATTATATAATATATGTTTTATGTTTTTACTCTACAAAACATTTATTTTTAGTTATCAGTTACATATAATTTAATTGAAAAACAAACAACAACAAAACAATCATCTTGTGTGCCTGCTACCGCCTGATCCCCCAGGGGCATGTTTAAGGTGGTCTTGCTGTCCCAGTTTTTGACTGCATCTGTAATAAAGAAAGACATATACATATTAAAATAGTTTAATGTTGTGTGGAATGGCAAAATGATTATTTTTCGTTTCGTCAATTTAGAGAAACGTTTGAAAAATAATAGTAATACAAGCATTTAAAAATGTTTTAATGTTAAACCTCACTACAATAATAGTCTAGTCTATCATGGTCAATGGTCTACTTTTATTTGTGTGCACTGACAATATCAACAAAACGTGATTTTATGCTTTAGCTTCTTGAACAGAAGACATGATAATAAATGTATCAATAGAAAACATTAATTGAACAAAACAAATTGAAAACAAAAACATTAAGATGACTTCTAAGTTACATATGGCGAGATTATATTTATCTTTGCGACACGAACTCCGGGAGAAAAAAAACAAAAAACCTATTACTATTGTTTTAAACAATACAGCAGCAGACAAACAAACTTTCATTACATTGCTGCTGAAACAGCATGGAATATAAACATAAACGTGTTTTTCATTAGATATAAACGGAAACAGCAGATAGTAGTTAAGTAACGCAAATTATGAGCAGTTTGTTTGTCTCTGCTGCTGTCGTTGTTTTTTAAAGAAGAGTGAAGGCAGCGAGTTGTGTTTCTGAATTTCCCCACTTTATCCGAAAACGTTTCTAATCTGCATATTATTAAAGGTGCGTGTCACGTCATTCATGTAAAAGTAATTATAAATGTGTCGGGGGAAATCAGATATTTAAAATAAGTAATTATAAGTAATAGTTTTTTTCCAGGAGTTCGAGTCGCAAAGATGAATATGATAATCTCACCATAGAAGTCATCTTAATGGATTACGATTAGGTTATAATTATGGAGTTTGTGTTTTCTGTTTTCATTTAAAGCTTTCTATTGATGCATTTATCATGTCTTTTTGGTTCATTTTTGCTCCTGTTCAAGATGCAAAGGCAAAAAAGCAGTTGGCCTCTCCGCCACCTGCTCCTCCCAGAGGGACATCTCCGCTGCCTGTTCTGACCCGGTGGGCTTCTCCGCCACCTGCTCCACCCAAAGTGACGTCTGCATCACCCTGGAAGGCGTCTGTTCCACCTGATCTGCCTGAGTGGGTGTCTCCTCTGTCTGCACCACCCTGGTGGGCATTTCTGCTGCCTGTGTCTCTTAAGTGGGCTTCTCCGCTGTCTGCCCCGCCCTGGAGATCGTTCCCACCGGCTCCTAAGCCTGGGGCATCAAGAAGCCGCCCCTTAAGGCGGGGGGGCTATGTTATGTTCAGCTGGACGTGTCAGCTCAGCTCTCTGGCTGGCACTCCAGCATCAGGGTTTTATGTGTGTTTTCCCCTGTTTTCATGCCTGGACCCTCTCTCATGAACTCGTTTTGTTGTCATCCTGGACTCTCATTCATGTTTCTGTGTTGTCACGTATGTTCATTCATTTCTCCGCCTTGCTCATCTGTTACTATAGCAATTCATTGGGTTAATGGGTGGAGCTAGACAGTTTCCTCTGTATTTAACCCGGAAGTCATTGTCTAATTCCCACGGTCCATTGCACTGTCAACCCCTGTCGTCTTGCCACTCCGTGTTTCCTAGTTTCTTTGAGTATCTGGATTGTATTTTCTGTGTACCGACCTATGCCTGGACTATTCTCGTGCTCTGCCTCCTCCACTCTTGTCTGCCGGTAACGACCTTAAGCCTGTCTGTTTTGCTCTGTGTTTTATAGTAAAGTAGCTTTGCAAATGATCCCACACGTCTCCACGCCTCGCTCCCGTGACAGCCGCCTACGCTGGACTTTGCAACGTCCAACTACGTCCAGCATAGACGATGCGCATCCTCGCTGACTCATTCTCTTGCAGTTATAGATACACCTGGGAGGAGCTCACGCTTTATCAAGTGAAGCCATATTGCGCCATGATTTCACTGAGGAAACATTTACTAACAAGTCCCGTTTTTCTATCTATACGTTCTATCTATATATTCTATACGTTCTATGACAGATTTCTTCAAATAAACATAAAAAATGAAGATGGCAGGTTAAGAAAAAACTTTTTTTAAAAATATGAACCTATAAAATCACAATGTTTTGTTGATGTTCTCGCTAAACACAAATAAAAGTAAATATGTTACTATATAAAATACGTGAATATATGAATATAAATATATAAATATTTTTTTTTAAATATATGCTGTGTCTTTTATATAAAAAAAAGTTTATATATTAAATACATATTTCTATATAAAATAAATAATATACATATAAATTATGAAATAAAATATAATATAAATATATACATATAAATATTTTCGAAACATATGCTGTCTTTAGTAAATTTATTCTATGCTCACCTGTGTTTCCTGCATTTTTGTCAGCAAGATTATATTATCACTTCTGAAACCACAGAACATTTTTTTATCAGTATCTGTGCATGAATGATCAAAACACATTTACACTGACGACACATTCATTTAATTCGTGCTCCGTCTAAGTGACGTCACAGATTAACCGCATATAGCGCATATTTTAGACTAAATAAGTTAGACAACTTGGAAAAACACTGCAAAACTGACAGCATAAAATCTCCCAAATACACATAAAAATGGAAATAAAGGCCCAAACTTTTATAAACAAGAGCTGAAGCTTTAGAGCTGCACGTTTGTCTGAAAACAGTTGAGATGCTAGCAGACTTTTTTGAAGACTGTAAAACATTTCTGCGAAGTAAATATTCGACAGAAACATGCTAGTTACTTTTAAGAAAGTATGTGGAACACTTGTATGTGATATGTGTGTGATTTTGGGGACTAAACTCACCTGAAAGCAGTGAAAACAGCAGCAACAGACGGAGATAGAGTTACAGTGTTGTGCCCTGTTTCATTGGCAACTCCCTCCACTGCATTAGATTAGAACACCAGTGTTCAGCGCGCACGGCAATTTAAACACGTCACAGTCACGCAGCATTCACATTAACAAACCTCTTAAAATCACAAGAAATCTTTATTAAATTATGTGCAAAATTAAATTATGTGAAAAAAGTGGCACTTTTATATTTTAAGATTTTGCATCACTCAGCCTTTTCAGCAAATAGAAAATGAGCATGGAATGAGTTCTGGACCAGAACAATTTAGCTCACTTGATCCCACTTTCCAGATAAAAAATAGCAGAAGAACCATTAAAGTTACAGTTCAAGAAAAACAATACTGTCAGAATTTGCTCTACACTAATCAGGTACCAGATTGGGTTCAGATAGAATCAGCTGCCTGTTTCTCCTCTTCACTCCCAGCTCTCCTGTTTGCACCTTTGCCATTAAGTCTAGACTCCAATTCCCTACACCAGGGGTCACCAACCTTTTTGAAACTGAGAGCTACTTCATGGGTACTGAGTCATACGAAGGGCTACCAGTTTGATAC
>JAUYWG010001087.1:0-10104 GCA_034779775.1 Enteromius afrohamiltoni
CAAAGACTCGGAGACGAACGGTCTCTCATGCGAGATCCCATATGTAACGTCGAAGTGATTCGACTGAAAGGGTAACACCAGTAAAACAGTCCATGTGACATCAGTGTACCTAGAATAAAATTTTTTGCACAAAAATAACATCTTATAACCATTCTTCTCCCATGATGTACGTCTTCTACTATTTTAGAGAGTATCACAACGCGTAAGCAAGCTTTAACGTATTTGATATAATCCGCCTTGTTTACATCCGGAAAAAAACACGCACATCTCTATCTGCAGTTGTTTGCGCTTTGAGGAAGGCATATGCATGCATTGTAATACACTCTAAAATGGTAGTAGATGTAAGTCACAGGAGAAGAATGGTATAGTTAAATTATATTATTATTGTTTTCATTGTGCAAAAAATATTTTCCTAGTGTCGCAAAACTTAAGTTGAGCCACTGGTATCACATGGACTGTCGGGTGGCTCTATGATATCACCAAAAATATCTTAATTTGAGTTTTAAAGATGAACAAAGGCCTTTCAAGGGTGAGTAATTAATGACAGAATTTTCATTTTTGGGTGAACTAACCCTTTCATGACATATAAGTAAATAAATAAGTAAACAAGAACAGAATCAACTTAACTTTAAATGAAACCACAATTAAAACATTTAGTACCTCAAAACCTTTACAGTAATAGCTTTCACTGTAATAGTGTTCACTGTAATAGCTTTCATAGCAATGAAAATGATGTCCTGCTATGTCTGCACTGATCAGAACAATGGATATCCCTGAAGTTATGGTACTGATCACATTCATTCCAAGAGAGGCTTTCACCTAGAGGGAGAAAAAAGCTTCTATGTGACAGGAACTTTAATGGAACATACTTGTGTGTATAAATGTTTCAGGGGGACTTTAAAAAGTGACAAACCTATCTGGGACGTGATTATTTGTTCCGTGGCTTTTGGTAAGAGCAGAGATGTTGTTGCTGAGTTTTTTGTGTTTACTTTAACAACCTGATCATACAGTCTTTTGGATATTATTAGACTAATCTGACAAATTACACACTTAACTGTAAAACATTATTTTAATGCTATGTTAGCTAGAGTTACTCTCAGATGGCTTTGTCACTTTTTGAGGTCCCCCTGAAACATTTCCTTTGTGGTCTCGTGTGTTGCCTGTGTTGTCAAACTGATAAAGATGTTTTTTAAATGTGTTGCACAACACTCTTTGTTCTCACTCTTAGATTTCAGAATATTGTAAGTACTTACCACACAAGGATGAAGTTTATTCTGTGCTGCAACAGACAGAGATCCAGCACTGATGTACTGAGAAAAACACAGGACATGTTAAAGTTCATTCAGGAAATTAAAATTAAGAGAGAAATAAAACTAAACTTTTAAATAAATTACAATTAAAGATCCCCATATGGTGATGCCATTAATTACAGAAAGTCCATAAAATTGTAAATTTGCGGTGAGTACAATACCAAGTAAGATGTCCATCACTCCAATCATTATCTGTACAGTCTAGAGAGCAGATAAAGGTCAGGTTTTATTCATGTTGGCATAAAATGTATGTTTGTAGACACAAAAATAGAAGCTATTAGTGTTTAGTGCACTATAGGGGACAAGAGACCACTATCATTTTAAGTAATTTAAAATAAATTAAATGCATGAAATTAAAAGAATTTTCCCAGAACTATACATATTATTATAAATAATTAAATACATTACCCCCAGTGCCTGTGGTTGTGCTTTGAAAAATCCTTTAAGAGCTCCTCCTCCGGCCTGTTGTCCATCAAAAAAAACACCACCATCTTTTGCCTCCAGAGGATTTATTTGAATGACAACTGTCGCTTTGTCTGTTGAGATGACTTCACTGGTTTCCATTGTAGGATAAGTTTGGGGTACCTATAACTACACTGTAAAAAAAACCTGTAAAATTTACAATAAAAAACGGTAGCTGTGGTTGCCAGAATAAAACCAGGAAAAATATGGTAACAATATTTTTTGTTTTACGGTTTTATGTTAAATTTACAGTTAAATACTATAATTTCTAATAATAAACCATAATAACTGATATAATGTTAATATACCAACCAAGGAAAGTAGTGAAATCTATTTTGTACCTTTAAAATACATTGATAACTACCAAATGCAGGTGGTGATGAGCAGGACACATGACGAACCAAGGCCCATCACAAGTAGCTTTTAAATATTATCGTATATAGAGGGTGCTCAGCATCATTCACACAAACACTAAACACCATCATGGTAAGAATGAATAAACTGAAATGTGTGATAAACATTCATTTAACAACATTACATGTAACATACAACCCTAATAAACATAACTGATACGATAAAACTAAGAAGAAAAATTGTTATTTCAAAGAAAAAACATCAAATTCAAACAAAATATTAAATGCAATGCGGGGAATTCTGGGAAAGTCAGTTTATGGTGACTCCCTGTAAATTTAACAGGAATTTACCATTAACCATTTAACGGGTTTTTACACAGTTTTTTACTGTTAAAATCACAGCCATTTTTTACAGTGTACACATAAAATGTAATCTAAGAACAACAGTTAAGCATTAATGATTTACCCTTATATACCAAAGCATCATTGTTATGAAAGATAATTTAGTTAAAACTGATCTAAGTTAGTAGATGATAATTATTTTTAACTGTTGTGTCAAACTGTTTATATAAATATAGGTTTTATAATTAAATTCTGTTAATTAATAAACAAAATATTTTACCCGAAAAAGGAGTGTTGATGTGGACGTCTGAACACTCTTCTGGTGTATCTTTGTGTGTGAGAACTGTGAAGAACCACTAAGGAGGAGCTTTGTGTCATATGAGCTTGCTTTATACATTTAAGGCTTATGTTGATGCTGTACATAAAAATAATAAAGTTGTAGATGTCACAATCACCACATCCAAAACCAGTAGATTTGTTTAGTAGTCTTTAAAAATATACTGACACAGATACAGAGACCACAAATGCATTTTCTCATCAAGCACATGAAAGGCTTCTTAAAAACTGGTTTTAACTGACAGTAAGATTTACTTTTAGACTGCAGACATTGCAAAAGTGCAGGGTCCCCAACTTCATGTTAAAAATGTACTGATGCCAAAGTCAAATGTAAGACTAAGACTAAACATGCAAGCCCAGTGTGTGTATACACCAGATGCTTAGATTAGTCTTACAATTAAGTCAACTGAATTTTTCTTTAACACAACATTTTCAGGTCAGTGTAGTGGCAAAAATTCAGAGGCTCTCGATTAAGAAGACAAATTGAGCAATTGCTTTTTTAAAAAGATTTAATTCTTGCAAGAAGATGCACAATCATACAGAAAGAAAAAGCTCCCCGCTGAGTGTCACAAAGGAGGGGGTTGTTCTTCCCCACTTTATACCTCTTTGCACACCCAAGGTCACAAACTAAAGACAGCTGGCATTTTCCTTAAAAAGACAGAACGCTTAGAAAACACTTTGGTCACAAGCACTTTCATAAAGGTATACACAGAGCTCATATAGAATAATTTCTGGAGAGAATCAAATTGGTCAATATGAATTAATATGACAAAATATGAATTTTCGCACAACATCAGAAACTTAGAAATGTAGATTGGTCTAATTTAAATTAAAACGTAAGCCTGATTACCCTTTGAATAACTGCTAGTAGGTCAGACTAATGCTTAAAAAATAATTAATTGAATGACTAGGCTACTACCAGCCTCAAGATCTGCTCTTTTATATCCCAAATTAAATCTTTGGTCCATGCCAAACATGAAATAGAAATATTTCAAGTAATTGTTTTATTCTGTTCAGTTCCTAGAACACAATATACACATAATCTTTTCTCAGTTGTCTAAAGAAGTTGATACCGCCATGGTAAAAGAGAATGGAAAGTAGTTGGTTGACTTTTCTTTCCACATGCATCAGTGGAGTATAATGTTGGTTAAAAGCTTACTTTGTTTCTTTTTTTTTTCTTTTTTACTGATCGTAAAATGGGAGGAAAAAAATATTTAAAACATTTTGTGCTTTTACTTGTTACTGTAGACAGTACTGTCTTTTATTTAAAAGTTGCGTCTAAATGTTGCGTCTAGTGGCTCTCAGGCCATGTGCGTTATTAATGAGGTGTATTGTACTGTATGTTTGGGGCAAGGTGACAGGGTTCTGACACTCTTGTCTGGTTCGGTTTATATTGAGACCAAGATACCCATGCTCTTCATTTGGTCTCTTGTTGTGAGCACATGGTTGTTCAACTGTTTTACTGCTTTTGTCTTGTCATGTTTATCATGAGCACATACTAGTCTGTGTGTTTGTTTCCTCAACGTGTGATCTTGGTTTTGCATGCTGTTTTTGTTGAGCACAAAAACAGCATGTGGTTTTTTTCACTGGCTGTGCATTCTTGTATTTCACACACAAAAGTGTGTTAAACTGTTTAGAAGCAGATCTCTTAGAAGTGGTGAATGCCTCACTTCTTTCTGGGACTTGACCTCCCTGAAAACTGCAGTTAAGACCTTCTGAAAAATCTTGATAATACCATATTGACTAACTACAGACAAATATCAAATCTTCCTTTTGAATGCACTATTGAAAATGTTATTTTTAATCAGCTAAACAACCACTTAAACTCAAATTGATACTTTGACAGGTAATCTGGTATCTGAATGCCTTAACAGTACAGAGACAGTGCTCATAAAGACAATAAATTATATTTGCTGAATTCTGCTAAATTCTGATTCTGGCAAAATATGCTTACCTATCTTAATGCTGCGTTTGACACCATCAATCATAACATACTACTAGAAACACTGGAAAACTGAGTCAGGCTTTCTGGGATGGCACTCAAATAATAAAGGTCATACTGTACTTAGAAGGGAAAGGTTATTATGTGAGCATAGGAAAGTTTAAATGGACGTCTATGACATGCAGAGTCCCACAAGGCTCAATTCATGCATGGAAAAACAATAACTTCTAAATAAAGAAGTAACTAAATCAGCATACTCATACTATCATCTCAAAAACACTGCAAGAACTAGACGCTTTGTTTCCAGTCAAGACTTTTGGATTATTGCAATGGTCTCCTTAACTGCCTTCCCAAGAAGACCTTTAGACAGCTGCAGCTCATCAGCCAATCTAGCGTTCATTAGGTCTTCGCTGAGGAGCCGAGCCGGTGTTACGGCCCCTAGTGGCGGTACAGCCCCTATTGCGACGGGACGTGACGTCTCCATTCCCTTCTTCAGGGAACGAGGGTTACAATACGTAACCGAGAAGTTCCCTTTCAGTCGGTCACTCTGACATCACGTCGGTGAACGACGAATAGGGATCCCGACCAAAGCGCCATAGAGACTGTCCCTTCCAGCCCCATGTGAGAGTCACCAACCCCCTGTGTTTGGTCTGTAGGAAGGTAGACTCTGCACATGGACCAGTACCGCACTATTAGTAACTGGACTGGGACATTTACTGAGTAGGACATGCGGAAGTCTTTTTCTTTCAAAAGTAAGACACAACTCACATATATCATGAAAGAATTCAATGCATATGGAATATAGGAAGAGACTGTACTCTCAGAACTGGGGAGGGTAGTTCTTACCTATACCATCTGAGAAGAACTCCGGCTCTTCAGCTCTGTTAGAGGTGAGAACACGGGTAGAAACCGGTTCAACACTATAAAAGTTAGCTAATAAAAGCTATAAAACCTAGCAAATGTGTTAGGGGTCACCCAACCTGCAGCTCAACAATGTCAACAAGCGAGGCGCCTCGTGCCAAGCCCAGGACGACGCTACACTTCCAGTTGAGTGAGCGCATACACTAAGGGGACAGGGTGCACCCTAAGCCTGGTGTGCCAGGGTGATGGCATCCACTATCCAGTGGGCCATCCTCTGCTTAGAGACGGCATTCCCCTTCTGCCGACCTCCGCGACAAACGAAGAGCTGGTCTGAGGTCCTGAAGCTCTGTGTCCGGTCTATATACATCGTAATCCTCAGACGGGACACAGCACAGTGTCTGCCTCCTCCGAGGGCAGTGTTTGGAGGTTCACTACCTGCTCTCTAAAGGGAGTGGTAGGAACCTTGGGCACATAGCCGGGCCGAGGTCTCAGGGTTACCTGAGAATCCTCTGGTCCAACTCAAGGCACGAATCGTCGACCAAATATTCCTGCAGGTCCCCTACCCTCTTGATGGAGGCCAATGCGAGGAGGAGGAGCGTTTTCATTGATAAAAAACATCAACTCGACTACTGGCATAGGCTCAAAGGGATCCTCTCTCAATGCTCTGAGCACAAGAGAGAGATCCCAAGAGGGTATAGTAGAGGGCAGAGAAGGATTTAACCTCCTAGCCCCCTAAGGAACCTGATGATCAGATCATGCTTACCCAGAGACCTGTCATTGACGAGATCATGGTTTGAAGCGATAGCAGCCACATAGACTTTAAAATGGAGGGAGACAGCCTTCGCTCCAACCTTTGCTGCAGAAAGACAAGCACGGATCCAATCGGGCACGTTTGGGGGTCTTCTCTTTGAGAAGAGCACCAATCGACTAACAGGTTCCACTTCAACGCGTAGGCAGCTCTTGTAGAAGGCGCTCTCGCAGAAGAATAGTGTCAACTACCCCTACCCCTTGAGGCTCCGAAGCGAAAAGCTAATGAGCGCTAGAAAGTCTGACCTACTTATACTCGCAAGGCGATTGTGTTCAGCTGATCCTAATCAGCGTATGCCAATGAAAATCATTGGTGTGTTTGCATACACGCAGAGTTGTTTTGGCATCTCAAAGCGAGATTCCTATTCGTCGGTCACCGACGTGACGTCAGAGTGACCGACTAAAAGGGAACAAGGGGGAGTCTGCTTTTAGCTATTATGCAGTTGGAACCAGCTCCCGCAAGAGATCAGATGTGCTAAAAATCCAGATTTAAATGGCTGTGCATTTATTGAATGAGCACTGTGCGAAGTCTGAACTGACCGCAATGTATTTTATGTATAAACATTTTATTTTCATTTTAAATCAATTTTTCTATTATTTTTATTTTATTTTATGATTATTTTATTTATTTTATGTAAAGCACTTTGAATAACCATTGTTTATAAAATGTGCTCTATAAATGAACTTGCCTTGCCTTCTTCATCTTCAAAATCAGGGACACTGAAAAACATCCAGGCCTTTTGTGCCACCATTTGTGACCTACTGAATACCGAAACAATCAAAGCTAACAGAGGATATTCAAATGGAAATACAGCAGAAACAAAAGGGCAAAGAAACATTTTAATGTTCCGAAATTGGTGGATACTTACCAAACAAGAACAAAGTTTTCTCGTGTAGCAACAGCACTGATGTACTGAGGAAGAAACACAGGACATATTGAAGTTCCTACTGGAAATAAAAAGGGAAAATGAAATAAAATTTACTTACAATGAACAATAATAGTAATGGGATAATTGATGCTGATGGTGAGTAAAGAAGACTATCACTCCAATCTAGACGGCAAGGACAGGTCAGATGTTTTATTTATGATGGCATAACATTTATGTTTGGAGTAGAAGCTATATTGATGTGTATTGAACTACAGTGACTAAATTAATTGTACTAAATCAAACCAAACACATATCTCTTCACTATATAGCTCATATGACAAGAGAATTATTTATTTTAAAAGCATATGGAATACATTTAATAGCAAGAGAGTTCCCAAAACCATATGCCATTAAATGTGTTACCCCCTGTTCCTTTGGTTGTGCATTGAAAAATTTGAGTATTGTGTGTTGATTTTCTTGCCTCCTGTCCATCAACAAAAATAACATTGTCTTTCTCCACATGTGGATTTACTTGTATGATAACTGAAGCTTTGTAAGTAGACATGACCTGTTGACAAATGTATCAGAAATGCATCATAATTGAAAATGTTTAAATTGTGCTGTTTGTTGTCTGTGACAGCGTGCTGACTTCTGACTATACTTAGCAAAGAGTTATGAATATTTCTATGCCAGGTGTCACCAATAGCTTATATATTATTGTCAGCTGTTTTTGCTATCACTGATACTAATGAAATACTTCATACTTAATGATTATTGGTGTGTTTTCACTTCAAAACTACACAAAAAGAAAATTCTGTAATTTTGAGACAAACTGATTAATCAGACCCTTTCAAAGAACACCAACTCATGTTTTTATGTTAAAAACACAAACATTAAAATTGTTCATAATTATTACATTTTAGGCACAAAGAGTTATTTAGTCCACAGTATACTTTTATAACAACAGCCAAAAGCCATATAAAGAAATCATTATCATTTTTAGAAAAAAACATAAGAAAAGAGCAGCATGCTAAGCTATATACTGTAAAAGCCATTTAGCTAATTCATGAACTGGAAACAAACATGATGCAAGTGTGTGTGGGTGTGGGTGTGTGTGTGTGTGAAAGAGAGAGAGAGAGCGAGATGGCACATTTTAGATAACACAAATGTTTCCCTTGTTCACAGACTTCATTTAAAAAATGTTGTTCATGTTCACAATTTTCCTAAAGAAAGTAGATTATCATACAGTATGTAGAATATATGAATGTGCTTGTAAAAGATGACTTGAAAAGTGTTTATCTAAAAGTTTACTTTAGAATCATTTATATCACTTATAAACGGGGACATGCTACGTTTTTAAACTATATACATTTAGTATAGCATATACATTTCTGTGAAGATTATTGTATAACATTAAAACACCAATTCATGATTCTCAAAATAGGTTTTTACGTTTATTTGCCTTTTTCTGGTTGGTATGGGCAGTTTGTCCCAAATATTGTTTTAAAAAAATAATCTGGTTATCAGCACAGAATATCCTTTTATTTCACTGATTATTTCTGAACTAAAATACTGCATTGTGTTTGTTTTCTGTGTGAATACATGTTTTGCTATACTTGTGAGCTAGTTTTATTAAATGTTTTCACATATATAGTTTTGTATATATTCACCTGACTCAAAAGACTAATGAATCAGTCTTTAAAAATAATGTTGGTTGCGCTTTACTTTACAGTATGTGCACTTACCTGTACTTATAAAGTATAAGGTAACTACATGGGTTAGGGTCAGGCACATGCAGAGAGTTCCTGAGGGCAGGGGATCAAATGTAAAAAAACAAACAATTATGGTATTTATGGAGTAATTCTTATGTAACAATTACTATAGTAAAAATTATTTTTAAAAAATAAATAAATGAAAATAAAGTAATTTGTGTGTTCTTGAACTTGAACATGCACTTCACATACCAGACCTGTTGGTGGCATTTGGGGTTTAATTAACAAATGGTAAATATATATATGTAGAGAGACAGGGGACTGTGAGCTTTAGCAATTTCAAGAAAAACACAGAAAAAGTAGCTACATAGTCTTCATACTGTTCCACTTCACATTGTCTAATGAAATTTTAGTTTGTTTTAAGTAGAAATAAACATGTTTTGAGCAAATCGTTACTCTTTTGTGCACACAATATTGACCACAGTATTATTTTTGATAACTGAGAGGCACTTCTGGTTAATCTTGAAGGTGTAAAAGGTGAAAAAAAAGTTGTAGTTGTGTCCCCCTCCATCCAGAACATGATCACCCTGTTCATACAGTATAACGTTTTAAATAGGAGTAAATTAATCGTGCATTATGTTGCATTATAAATTTCAAAAATACAAGATTAAATATAGTTTATATGCAGGTTCTATTTATGACGTGATGACACAAATTCCAAATGGTTTTTAATGGCTGCTTTATTGCGTCCAGTGTAGGCAGACTTAACCCTTTCACACATGACTTTAAAATATTAGAGCTGAGCAACATGCATTTGTCCAGCCTAATGCTCTAAGAAATAAACTAATATTTAAACTGAGTTTTTAGCACCAGACAATAAATAAGCAACAACTTAATTAATTAAATGGCAGTATCAAATTTTGTATAAACAGTAAACACAACATATAAAAAAGAACATTTATGTCAATTATAAAATATCATACCTGAAATAAAATTTGTTGATTTGTATCTTTGTATGTGTGAACTAGGGCCATTACTTTTTACGCTTTACATGTTACCCTTGGGAGATATTATCAAGAGACATGGTGTTAGCTTTCACTGTTATGCTGA
>JAUYWG010001088.1:0-10099 GCA_034779775.1 Enteromius afrohamiltoni
CAAAAACCCCCTCCGCAAAGAGGGCTCTGCGAGACCGGAGAGTAGCGAGAGAGAGCTGCATACACGCCAGGCAGTCTTCACCCTCGAGCGCAGCTGCTGCGTGTTCCTCTCCCAGGCAAGCCACACATAAAGAGTGTGCGTCCCGCGGCGTGAGAAACCGTCCACATGGAGAAATAACAAGTACTTTCTTTACGTTCAGGATCGCTGCTTGACAAACTCACAGAGAGCGCTTTCTGAATGAATGAAGGCTGCAGTGTGATTCACCGCAGGTGCTCTTAAGCACCCAGTCAGCGCCCCCGTTTGGCCGATTGGGCTGGTTCCTTGAGTTTCAGCTCTCTAGGCCTTACGGTTTGGGCTGCACGATCAGTTCTAGGGAAGAATAATAAAAAAGTAAATAAAAATCTTAACAATTACAATATGGTTTCAGCGCTACACGCTCGAAACCCCTAAATAAAAAAATAAAAGATTTTAAAAGCAAGAATACTGGTTATTTAATTCCTGTCTACTTGGAGGGTACCTGCTGGGTTGATCTGTTTCTTTTGTTATGATTTTATGATGATCTCATAGGCTGCACTGAACTGATAACTTTATTCCCAGAGAAAAGAAATAAAAGCACCTACACTGAAAGCTGATTTTTGGCTTATTTTGCGGAGTAAACCAATCAAGATGCTCTCTGTGTAACAAACAGGACAGGGACGTGCAGATCCAAATGCGAAGCATTTAGAGACAGGCAGGGTCGTTAACACCAAACAGAAATGGTGGAGGCACAACATACGAGAACTCTGGAACTCTTCATGATTGGTATGTTTGTTAATGTTATTGAAATCTGTGAGTGGTAATGCAGTGAATATAAAAGAGGAAATTGGTTGATGTATCATCCCCAGTACTGCCCCCTTGTGACATGTGGTGTGTTGAGTGCTAGCAGCTAGGTTGTCCTCATTGTGATGGCTGTATTCTAGTCGACAGGTTAGTCCCTGTTGTTAAAAGTGCCTTTTGCCTGTTACATGGAAAGGCTTATTACCCTGTCTGTCTCAGTCATGGGCCTGCAAGTGGCTGTAATTTGGCGTGGTGAGCATTCATGCATATCACAACATTGTACTGGCTTATTGGTATGTGTGGTTTTATTGTTTTGTCTTTTTTATTGAAGTTTTATGGAATAACCTTTTGTTTCATGTTTGGCAGGCTTGATTGCACTTCCAGGGTTTTTTTTCACACAGGGGTGAGATGGAAGTCCAACAAACGTCAAGCATGTAACAGCATTACTGCTCTGCTTTTGTCAATGTTTTGTTAGAATTGTTTTATTTTATATGAGGCACTGGCACTAGATTGTGTTTTTTGCGCACTGAGGATGCTGGGAAAGGGTGCTAGTGGCGTGTGTGTTAGTGTTTTTTTAGGGGTTCGAGCGCAGAGAACCCATAGGGGGCGCTACAGTGACCAAAAGTTGGTAAATGCTAATAACTCCTAAACTGCTTCTCGTAAAATCCTTGAGTCATGAGATTTCTGCGACGGTGGACAGTGATTATTAATAATTATCCAAAAGTTGAAATTTCCACTCAATGTTGTAAAGGCACACAAAAACCTTCAAAAGTCGAGGACCAACTTTATGACAAAGGCTATAACTCTTGAACCAAACTTGGTACACGTGTAGAAACTCAAAATTTAGTCAAATATTAAAAATGCACAGCTCTGCCACTTGGCGGCACTACAAGACATTTTTAGCTATTACGTCTTTTGGATGAAACATAAAACCAAGGTCCTGACTCTCTGTGCTAATTAAAAATCCCATGACACTCATCGTAAAGAGTAGGCGCGTAACCCCGATGTCCTGGCCAAATTCCCACTGGCCCTGGTCTATCATGGCCTCCCAATAATCCCCATCCATTGATTGGCTATATCTCTCTTTCCTCTCCACCTGTAGCTGGTGTGTGTCCTGTGGCAGCCGTCGAATCATCCAAGTGGATGCAGCACACTGGTGGTGGTTGAGGAGAGCCCCACATGATTGTAAAGCGCTTTGGGTGTATGGCAATACACAGTAAAGCGCTATATAAATGCGTCATTCATTCATTCATACTAGGCAACCTGTCATGCATGAGACAGTAGGCATGCATATCCATATATGTGTCCTGTCTCTTCAACTGGCCTTATTTCAGCTAGTTTTATTTTCAGAAAGCTTACTGTCACATTCTCTTTCTGTTTAGTTCTGTTCTTAGTTTCATTTTCTTGTCTTCCTGTTTTGGTTTCAGTTTAGTTTCAGTTCATGTCTTCCTGTTTGCCCTTATTTGGTCCTTCCTGTCTCATTGTGTGATTATTAGTTGATTACTTTCCACCTGTGTTTCCCCAGCTGTGTCTTGTCTAGTGATTAGTCTTCAGTTTATAAAACCTGTCTTTTGAGTTTGTTTTTGTCAGTCAATACATATGTTACCTGTGTTTGCACATACTTTGGATTATACTAGTTAATGTTAGTAACCTTGCCTTTATTATAATTAAAGAAGAATTTATTATGAAATTGAGTTCTTGCCTCTGTCAAACTGTAAACTGCAAACACCGGTAGTGACAGATTGACTGACCATTAATAACAGTACAATGGTGAAGCAAGAGATCATTATGTGTGAAGGTAAGCTAATGCATCTGCGGCAGAGTGGCCGAAAGTTGGAAGAGTATGTAGAGGAGTTCTTAGAACTCTCTAACGATTAGAAATTGCCCGATGAGTTTCTCAGTTTGTGTTTTCAGTTTGGTTTGGACAAGAACATTATCTCTTATGATGTTCCTACTTGTGCCTTTTCTTTGATCAAGTTAATTAATCATGTTCTAAATATAAGCCATTCGAAATGCCAATTGGCTGAGCCCGTTGCGCTGCAAGAGCACCCTCCTGAGCTTGTTGCGCTGCCTGAGCACATTGAAGAGCCAGCATTCCCCACATCCTGCCATGTGCTGGATCTGTGGCAGGGAGAGCCTTTGTGGGTTCCAGCCCCTCGATCACGGCCCGTTCCAGCCCTTTGATCCTGGCCTGTTCCAGCCCCTCAATCACAGCTGGTAGTTGAGATATCTTACCAGTCAAAGACCGCCATGCTGCCAGAGCCACAGCCAGAGTTTGCCACACTGCCAGAGCCAGAAAATGCCCTCCAGGGTGGCGTGATTGATGGTGATGCCCTCCGGGGCAAATTTTCGTGAGGGGGGCTCTAGCGCCCCAGGGGTGCGACTTGTACCCCATTGCGGGGTATGTTCTCACACAGCTTGCCAGCCTCTCCAAATGTGGTGAATTATATGACTCTACGAAATTCTCACTTTGTGCTACGACCCGTCAAAGTTGGGCGCAATGCATTGTCTATTGGACTTTTTTGGGCGATTTTTTTTGCCCCGTGTACAAACATTATACGCCCAATTGCTTATAAAAGATATAGCACACCATTCCTGAATAGGATGCACGATTTGACGCCCGTTTCGTGGGTCTAGGACAAATGGTTAGGGTGTTGCTATGCAGTTGCAAAGGTACTCGGGGTGGTTGCTAAGGTACCCAGGGTAGGGTGGTTTTTGAGGTGTTGCTATGCAGTTGTTATGGTATCCGGGGTTGTTGCTATGCGGTTGCTAAGGTAATCGGGGTGGTTGCTAAGGTGGTCGCTAAGGTAACCAAGGTGGTTCCTAGGGCGGTTGCTAGGGTCTCCAGGGTGGTTGCTAGGGTACCCAGGGAGGTTGCTAGGGCGTCTGCTAAGGTACTTGGGGTGGTTGCTAGAGTGTTGTTAGGCAGTTACTACAACTACGGTTGAAACAGCATGGCTAGGCACAGGTTAAGTGATTCATGATTCGTTGTTTGCTGCCCCGAGTCAAACGAGCCCACCCCCATGTCTCTATGACACTGTGATCCAAATATATCCATCTGGGCCTTTAATAATGGTAGTCTATAGGATCAGTTGCTGGGGTGCTCTAAATGGTTGCTAGGGCGTGGCTTGACAGCTTCACAGTGATCCTGATAGTCTGATAGGTTGGCTGAGTTAAATGAGCCCTCCTGCATGTCTCTATGACGCTTTAAACCAGAGTTATGTTCATTGCAAAAACTCATGCTTTTTAAAGGGCCATCCCGTATGTGAGTGGGGCAACTTTGGGGGGCTGTTGCGCCCAAGTGATACAACGATTGCTGGGTATGGTCTCGCACAGATTGCCAGCCTCTGCAAATGTGGTGAATTGTTTGTTTCTACAAAATTTTGGCTGTTGGGCGCAACGCATTGTATATGGGATTTTTCTGATTTTTTTTTACCCCGTGTACGATCATCGTACCCCCGATCGCTTATAAAAGTTACAAAAATGTATTCCCGAATAGGCTGCACAATTTAATGCCTGTTTCATGAGTCTAGGACAAACGGTGCGGGACGAATTGCGTGCAGAAATTTTTTTTAAGGGGGGCTCTAGCGCCCCAGGGGTGAAACTTATACCCCATTGCGGGGAACAGGCAAACACAGTCCATAGGGCGAGACAAAAAACGTAAATCCAAGAGAAGCAGTGGTCAATAATGGGTAATCCAGATCACAAGACAGTAGAACACAAAACAAGAATGAAATACTAGAACCAGGTTTGACAGTGTAAATGAACCTTGACTAGACAGACAAACAGACCTAACTAGAAACAGCTGTGGGGGAGAGGTGCATTCCAGTCCAGGTATGAAAACAGACACAAAAACACATAGAGTTCATAGAGAGCTGGAGTGCCATAAACAGTCTTTAGCTGGCAGCTCCAGCTGGGTGTGACAATAATAGAGGACTTTCATATTTTAACATTTTGTATCACTCTTTTTATTTCATTTTAAAACACGATTGCAGTATTTGTTTATGCTAAACTTTGCTACAACTAGCCTAATACACACACACACACACATATATATATATATATATTTTTTTTAAGCACTTAAATAGATGTTATAGATATAAAAGGACTGATCTGCTCATGTTTTAAATTTGCATAATTGTCACAAGCCGCGCCTCTGTGGTCCTCTCCAGCGAACGGCAGCGGGAACCGTCAACGGAGTATTAATGTTTCCGCCGGGGCAGACTGTATATAAACACTGACTCTGACCTTGGTCGGACGCGAAGTCTCGATTTGCCACGGCCATCGACTCTGAGTGTTCTATTGTACTGTTTTTTTCTCCCCGTGTTTGATCTCTTGCCTGTATTTTGATTTCCGCCTTTTGCCGCCTGCCCTGATCTTTTGCCTGTCCCTTGATTATGAGTTAGCCTGTCCTCTGATATTACTGATTACCTGTGTACCGACCTCTGCCTGTTTGACTACGTCTAATAAACGCTGTTTGAAAATGGATCCACACGACTCCCGTAAATCGTTACAGAAGACTTCGCCTGAACCGGATCCAGCAACGATACGTCAAGTCATCGATGAGGTGAGCGGCCAAGCTACGAAGCTTCTAACCCACCGACAACAGCTGGAGAAACTCACCTCGCTCACAGCCGATCTGGTTAGCTCCATCCAGGCCCCCACCACTGCTACCACATCCCAGAACAGGCCTGCCGATCCTCCCGCCGCACCGGCTCCTTTGCCCACTCCATCCACCGCTAATGCTGCACGCCTACCGCTTCCGGAAAAATACGACAGCTCTCCAGGAAAGTGCAAAGGTTACTTACTGCAATGCGAAATCTATATCAAGTCGCAATCAGTTAGCTTCACGGATGACGATGCCAAGGTGTCTCTGGTGTGTTCGATTCCCCCAGGGGCGATTCTTCCGCCGCTGATGACTTTTTGTACGCTGGCGGCACAGACAGGTTGGGACAGCGATCCTCTGTTTACTTTATATCGTCGGGTCTGCGTGATGATCTGCAGTCGGAGCTCACGTGCAGAGGGGAGGAGCTGAATCTGGAACACTACGTATACTCCTCCCGCGGAGCCTATGCAGATCGGGGCCACACACATCACACCAGAGGAATGCAGCAGACGCATGGAACAGTGGAGGATCTGGACATCTGAGGGCTTCCTGTCCCACTTGACCCCCACGCACGAGAAGCTACCGGGTGAGTTCAATCTCGCTTTATGCTGCCATGACTTTGGATGTGTAACTGGTTGAGTGGAAAGCACGTGTTGTAACCAAGGCATTTTTGGACTCAGGGGCTGCGGGTAACTTCTTTGATGCAGGCTTCGTTACTAAGCACTGTTTTTCTCTCCTTTCATGTAACCCCAACATGGCTGTGGCAGCCCTCAACGGCCAACCCCTAGGGACTGAAAAAGTCACCTCCCTCACATCTCCGCTGACCACCAGTTTACTTCACACGGAAATCATCCAACTCTACGTCATCGACTCTCCTGAGCACCCCGTCATTCTTGGACTCCCCTGGTTGGAGCTACATGATCCTGCCATCTCCTGGAGGGGGTGCCAGATCCTCCGGTGGTCTCCTTACTGCCTTCAGCACTGCCTCGTCAGAGCCACCCAAACCATCCGCAGCCTCCAGCTAACACCTGAGGAGAGCACCGAACTCACTGCACTACCGTCAGACTACCATGATCACACCGTTGCTTTCGGTAAGGAGAGGGCCACTCAGTTGCCACCACACCGCCCCACAGACTGCTCTATTGACCTGCTGCCGGGATCCACACCTCCGCGGGGCAGGATTTTCCCTCTCTCTCAACCAGAGAGGGAGTGCATGGCCAAGGGATTCATTCGTCCTTCTCGTTCCCCAGCTTCAGCTGGGTTCTTCTTTGACCAGAAGGATGGGGGTCTGTGGCCCCCATCCATAGACTACCGGGCTCTGAACGGCACCACCGTTAAATACCGATATCCACTACCACTAGTACACTCAGCACTGGAGCAGCTGCACTCGGCCCACATCTTCACCAAACTGGACCTGCGCAGTGCCTATAATCTAGTGCGCATCCGGGAGGTCGACGAGTGGCAGAAGGCCTTCTTGACAACCACAGGTTGCTACAAATATCTGGTTATGCCGTTCGGACTCTCCAACAGTCCCTTGGTGTTTCGGAACTTGTTAAACTGAATCTTCCGAAACCTCCTTCACCGGTTTGTGATCGTCTACATAGACGACATTCTGATTTACTCAATGGACCTCACCTCCCATGTCAGCCATGTTCGCACAGTGCTGCAAAGGTTAATTCAGAATCAACTCTATGCAAAGCTCAGCAAGTGCGAGTTCCACCAGAACCGCATCGCATTCTTGGGGTACATCATTAGCGCTGATGGAGTAGCCATGGACGAATCAAAGGTCTCAGCAGTAGTGAAATGGCCCAAGCCCCAGAGCCTCAAGGAACTACAGAGGTTCTTAGGATTTGCAAACTTCTACAGGAGATTCATCTGTAACTTCAGCCTCACTGCCGCTCCTTTGACCGCCATGACCCGAAAAGCCTACAAGCAGCTACGAGAGCGAGGCAGCCTTCAACCAGCTCAAACTGAAGTTTACAACGGCCCCCATCTTAAAGCACCCCGACCCTACACGCCAGTTCATAGTGGAAGTAGACGCCTTGAACACACCCGTGAAGCTCTACCCCTGCGCTTACTACTCGCGCAAGTTAACATCTGCTGAACCTAACTACGACGTGGGGGACCGTGAGCTACTGGCCATGAAGTCGGCTCTGGAGGAATGGCGTCACTGGTTGGAGGGAGCACAGGAACCCTTTCTGATCTACACGGACCACCGGAACCTAGAATATCTTTGCTCAGCCAAGCATCTGAACGCCCGTCAGGCCCGGTGGTCGCTTTTCTTCGCACGGTTCCAGTTTACCATTACCTACCATCCTGGATCCAAGAACGGCAAGGCAGACACCCTCTCACGTCAGTTTGATCTGCCCCCACAGGTCATGGAGCCGGAGAACATAATTTCCCCAACACTCGTTCTAGCCCCGGTACAGTGGGATGTTATGCAGGACATCACAGAGGCTCAGGCCACAGACCCAGCACCCCCCGAATGCCCTCAAGACAAGGTCTTTGTCCCGGCCGCTCTTAGAAACCGCCTTCTCCATCTCATCCATGACAGCCCCAGCGCGGGTCATCCCGGAACCCTGGCTACCGTTGACCTGGCCACTAATCGGTTCTGGTGGCCGACCCTCACGGCTGACGTCAAGGACCTTATATCACGCTGGGCCGTCTGCCAGATGTCCAAGTCGTCACGGCAAGGCCCTGCGGGTCTGCTCCACCCCCTTCCGATTCCTCAGAGACCCTGGTCCCACTTGGCGGTTGACTTTGTCACCGATCTGCCGCCGTCCAATCACCATACCACCATCCTGACGGTAGTGGACAGATTCTCTAAAGGCTGTCGTCTGATCCCGCTCGCCAAGTTACCCACAGCCTGGGAGACGGCACAAGTGATACTGGAGCAGGTGTTCTGGTACTACGGGTTGCCAGAGGACATTGTCTTGGATCGAGGCACCCAGTTCACCTCGAGGGTATGGAAGGCGTTCTGTTCACAGCTGAATATCAACGTCAGTCTCACCTCCAGATATCACCCCGAAGCCAACGGCCAGGCTAAGCACTTGAATCAGGAGCTCATTCACTTCCTACGATCATATTGTCATAGCAACCAGAGTGACTGGAGTCAGTACCTCCTGTGGGCTGAATATGCTCAGAACTCTCTACGGATAGCAGCTACAAATATGACCCCATTTCAATGCGTCCTGGGATTCCAGCCTCCCTTGTTTCCTTGGTCTGGGGAACCGACGAATTTACCTTCTGTGGATCACTGGCTATGGCGTAGCGAGGAAACATGGAACGTGGCCCATACTAACCTCCAGAGAGCCATCCGTAGAGTCACAGCCCATACAGACCGACGCCGACACCCCCATCCTGCCTATGAGCCAGGCCAGTGGGTCTGGCTATTCGCCCGAGACCTGTGGCTGCGCCTGCCGAAAGTTGAGTCCTAGGTACGTGGGTCCATTCAAAATTCTAAGACAAATCACACCTGTTTCTTACCGTATAGATTTACCACCTGGTTACCGGATCTCACCCACTTTTCACTCTTCTGGACCAGGACGAGGTTGCGGTTCCCGAGGCCCCTCCCTTGCTCCAGGACACTGAGGACATCTACCAGGTCAGGGAGATCCTGGACTCCCGGCGTGGGGGTCGCCAACTGCAGTACCTGATTGACTGGGAAGGCTTTGGCCCGGAGGAAAGATCATGGGTCAACCCCCAGGACATCCTCGACCCAACCCTTACAGAGGGTTTTCATCACAATCAGGTAGACCTTGGCACCGGACCAACCCTCACTTCGGTGGTCCTCTCCAGCGAACGGCAGCGGGAACCGTCACCGGAGTATTAATGTTTCCGCCCGAACCCCCTTTTGCCCACGCACCTAGGCCCCAGCGCTTTCAGTCCCGGGGCAGACTGTATATAAACACTGACTCTGGCCTTGGTCGGACGCGAAGTCTCGATTTGCCCCGGCCATCGTTCTATTGTACTGTTTTTGTCTACCCGTGTTTGATCTCTTGCCTGTATTTTGATTTCCGCCTTTTGCCGCCTGCCCTGATCTTTTGCCTGTCCCTTGATTATGAGTTAGCCTCTCCTCTGATATTACCTGTGTACCAACCTCTGCCTGTTTGACTACGTCTAATAAACGCTGTTTGCAAATGGATGCACGCAAATCGTTACAATAATAAACCTCAACACTATTTACAACTCAAAATGGACATTTTATATAGCACTACAATATTTACTTATAATTTAATTCAACAAATAGAAAATGAGTATGGAATGAGTTCTGTACCAGGCAGAACAATTTAGCTCACTTAATCTCACTTTCCTGAAAAAATACTTACAACATGTTTACTGCAGAAGAGCCATTAAATACTATATATACTATACTATACTATACTATACTATAATATACTATAAATAAATATAACTTTACTATAGTTTTCTACAAAAACTAAAGATAAGTCATGGTTATGTCACGCCCAGCTGGAGCTTCCAGCTTATGGCACTCCAGCTTTTTATGAACTCTGTGTTTTGTGTCTGTTTTCTTACTTTCTTACTTACTAAATACCAGTCTGTGTGTTTGTCTCTTCACGATTCATTACATCATCTTCCTGGGGCCTATTTCAGAAAGGAGGTTCAAACAACTCAGAGTTTAAACTTGAACTCTGAGTTGATCAACCCAGAGATTAA
>JAUYWG010001089.1:0-10098 GCA_034779775.1 Enteromius afrohamiltoni
GCCATCTCCACATCATTGCATTCAGTTTTTATTCACAATTTGTTTAGTGTCCCAACTTTTTTGGAATCTGGTTTGTACTTTACAAACACTTAGAGAAGTGAAACAATGCATAACAGAAGAACAGTAAAGCACTTATGTCCATTGAATCATGAAGAACCTCTGCCACTAACATAAACTTGTATAATCCACTATAATATAGTCCTAGAAATAAAGGGTTATGTTCTTTAATTTAATATAATTTTTGTTTTTGTCTCCAAACTAGAACCTAAAGTGTTAATGGAGTCTATGGACTATGACTAGATGTGTCCTAAAAGGTTAAGAGAGAAAACGTAAAATTATTGCGTTTATACTACCAAAACACTGAAGCAAAAGTGACTTTCTTTTGCAGGGAATATTTTTTTTTTAAATTCTGAACAAAACATTTGCAGTGTTGCACATAGGGTCAAAAACTGGTTCTGTAGGCTGCTGAATTCTTCTCATGTTCTTAGCTGCAACAGAATGCTTTGTAAAATTACAGAATATGTTTGACTTTATATTGCATTATTGTAACGAACGCTGCTGTACGGCTCACGCTCTCGCTTCCTTTCAGGCAAGGCAGGACTCGGAAACGGGATTGCAAGGCAAAGAAACATTTATTAAACTCGGAAACATAAAGGAAGACATGGAGAGCTGCGCAGAGCTCGGAGTGCAGACATTGAAACTTCAACAACAGACAAAGACAGACAGAACAGGACCCGGATTTATACAAAGACTAATTAGACAATGACGAGACACACCTGGACATACACGGCTGGAGGGTAATACTAGATAACAAGCGGGGCGGGGTTACAAATGAAACATGGGCACGGAAAACAGAATGAAAACAAAACACAAAGACACATGGAACGGCGGACGGCGTGACAATTATTAAAGTCTTTTTGAAATTGAAACTAGGCAATTGATAAGAATCAGAATCGATAAGCAGAATCAATAAAATTTATAAAATATTGATTAAAAAATATATGTAAAATGAAAAAGAAACATACTATATGCAATGAACTGGTGATGCAAATGATCTGTGGGTTACATTTCTCAATGACCATTGCACTCATTGATTTATTACTGCCAGCTGTATCATTGCCTTAGTAGCCACACCCTTTAAATACCCAAATAAGTTTGCCTTATGTTGCATCAATGTTAACTGTTTTGTTGAACTTTATTCAAGTTTAACTGCAGTGGTTATTGGGAACTGTAGTACAGAACACACAAAAATACTCCGGAAGAGTGCCCTCTCATGGCAAAGATGGAAATATCCACCACCGGCTATGACGACTATGATATCTAGCCTACTGAAAACATAGCTACAATAATAAAAACACTCTTTTTATCAAGTCTGGAGTCATTTCAGGTCGAAACTCTGAGTCTGAGTCTATACAAATGCGACTAGAGTCTGATCCCTAACTCGAGTGCGTAATATTTTTTATACTATACAAACTGTATATTCTATTCACTTCTCTAAACTCTGCACATAACCATCACAAAAAAGCAAAAAACATTTGCATTTTCCAAAACACTATTTAGTACATATTTTCACAGCCATTTGGTTTACAAGGACACAGGAAGTGTTTTTCAAATCATGTTCAGTTTGTTATACGAATGTCAATTTGTACATGTTTGAATGCTTATAAACCTTATAAACCTGTACATGCAAACATTATATTTTAAAACATTTAAACTTCATGCCAGTTATAAGAAGGACATTGCTGGGCTTACCTATAAGCTTTTGTATACAGCGATCCAAAATGCCGTCTTATCAAATGCAGAATTGAAACTGTTGGTTTCAGTTCCCTTTCAGTCAGTCACTATGATGTTATGTCATTGACTGACATCAAGAGGGCCTACTTGGGAGCTCAATCACCTCAGGGCCTGTATTTATCAAGCTTCTAAGAATTATACTAGAATTGTGACACTCTCTCACATACAGGCTTTCAAAACATGTCTTTTAAAGTTTAAAACACTATATTGTTTTCTGTGAATAAGTAATTGAAATTATTTTCACATCATTCTGAAGTAAATATTCAAGCCTAATAGACTGGTTACTCTAAATTCTTATTCAGGACTATTGACTATGGCTTGTATGGCCTTATTTTAGCTAGTTTATTTTCCCAAAACTTACTAACTTACTAAGCAGTACTAATAATATTTTTTTTCTAAAAAAAAGCAAACATATACATCCATCCTTTTCGCATAGTACTGTAGCACAGTTTCTGTGCAAGTGGCTGAAATAACCACAAATATCAGAGCATGTCCAAACATCTCAGCGTTCTCAAAATAACCTCGGCCTCCAGAGGGTTAAAGAGCAAATAATACTCACGCTAGGCTGAAGTCAGTTATGATGTTCTTTGGTAATGTAAATGTTCTTTGCTCGTTATGAATAACTTAGGAAATGTAATCATCAGTCATCACACATGAACTCTGTCTCCTCAGCACCATCAAAAGCCCCTGCAGGCAACTCCTAACCACTTGATAGACCTCTTGAGGTTAAATAACTGTCAAGAGTAAGAGTGCTTCTTAGCTTTAAGAAATTTGATAACTTGCTTTTATACTTAAGTTTGAAGGTAGAAGTAAATTTCATGCATTCTCAGCACTTTCAAACATGAGTTTTAAAAAAGTCGCAATAGCGCTGTGTAACATATGGATCATTTTAATTTCATTTTTCCTTTTTTTATTATTAATATTTACAAACATACTGACTACATTATGAAATATTTGATCTTCCATTTTTTAAATATGTGCAAGTAAATGTATTTGGTAGTTTAAACACTTTTATATATACTCTGTTAGTTGATCTATACCGGGTGATGGGCGCTGCCATGTTAGTTCGAGATGAATCCAAGCTGTGGGATTTACAACATGCAAATTCATCCTCTCCTCCCGAAACATGTTAAAGTAAGTCTCCGGTAAACGGGGAGATGAGAAGAGTAAACTTTAGTAACCTACACAATCTGTATATACTATTAATGAAATGTTGTGAGTAGGGTTGGGTTGATAGACGATGTCTAGCGGCATCGCGATCCTCTGATCGGTGCAGCAGCAGCAAACAGCTCGCGAAAAACACACTTAATCTATGGCTGCAAATTTATGCAATTAATAAGCGAGGGCACTACTGATGGTGGCGAGCATGGTAAATCAGTTCCGCCAGAGGAAAGCAGATGTACATGTGCAAAAACGGGCCCGCAAGCTTATTTAAATCCCTTGATAGCTTGATATGTCATCTGCGCACAATTCATGTGGCAGGGCTTGTTGTTTTAGTTACACCCCGCCACCTACGACCACGACGCCATCGTCCATTGCGATGTTTCACATAAGACATTGTATGATGCCAAATTGGTCGACATCGCCCAACCCTAGTTGTGAGATTATATTTGTAAGGATCCTTATTGCCATTTCTATAGACATCAGCATGTATATTTTTAAACTAAATGTATGGTTTTTCTAGTACTAAATGTATGAAACCTACAATTAGAGGTATATGGTTGAAAACTGTTGAGGATCATCCCACTGAGATTAATTCATTTGCAGCGAGTGATTTATTAGAGTAACCAGGCAACAGAATAAAGTACCAGCCAACAGAGATATAAAAGACAAGGCAGAGCAGGGTCAGTACTAGAGTGCGGATTGGACGGAATTTTTCTGTCCGAAACCGGCCTGTGTCCGACAGAGCAGTAAACAAACTCCAACCCGAGCCATTAAGATATTTATGTCCGAGCCCGATCCCAGCCCGATCCAATTTTTTTTTCTCATAATAATACACATGCACTTTTTTGTATGGAAAGCCCGCTTTTATTAAGCAACTGTAGAAAGGCATTCGGAAATGTCAAGAGATGAGAGCATCAGAGCACACGGGGCAAAAAGTGCTGTTATAACACAAACGCACATTCGCGCTGATGTGACCGAGCCCGACCTGAACCCGAGCATCCGGGTATCCATCCTCTAGTCAGTACACAAGCAGGGATCAGGCCGGTAGAGAGCAATCAGAATCCAGGAATTCAGTCTGTGGTCAGGGCAACAGAGAGGGATCGTAGAGGGCAACAGGTTTAACTACAAAAAACAAATACAGGTAAAAATGCTCAGAATTGACAGCTAGGCAAATCAAGACTTTGTGAATAATGGAAGTTAGGTTGTGGCTTTTATATGCGTGAGGGTAGGTGTGGCAAGGTAATCAACCCAGGTGTGAGGGGAAGGGAAACTGAGTCCAGGGTAAAAGGTTAGAATTCATGTGATGGTTCCTGGGGCAGAGGAGGCGGTGACAAACCCTCTCTCAAAACAAAAACATTGCATATTTGTGATAATATGATAAACGCTTAACGTGTCCAATCTGACTCTGCAACAGCAAAAGCGCAAGAGCAGATTTGAATTCACCAGCTGACGAACTGCATTTCACAAAAGTTAAAAAGTTAAAATGTTAAGAATATGACTAGTACTCATGTATACAGGTAAGGTTCATATAAAAAGGCTATTTAATATTTCGCGCCGAGCCAGAGAGAGACACACACTGTGCCTTGAGCATGGTTCAAATCATACTTATCTGACCGCTATCAATTTGTAGCAGTGAATGAAGACTTATCATATTGATCACAAGTGCTATATGGAGAACCTCAAGGTTCAGTACTAGGGCCTTTACTTTTCATGCTTTACATGTTACCCTTGAGAGATATTATCAGCAGACATGGTGTTAGCTTTCACTGTTATGCGGATTATACTCAGCTCTATATTTATTCTCAGTCAGGTGAAACACAACAAATTGAGAAATTTGAGAATTGAGAAACAGAATGCACAGCTGATATAAAAAATTGGATGACAAGTAACTTCTTACTGTTAAATTGTGTGAATGAAACAGACAGCATCTATGGCCAACCAATGTACGATGATAGGAAAGGAGTTTATGAGTCCAGCTTATAAGGGGTGCTAACAAACAGTGGGTGTGGCCAAGCCTGGGATCAGTCCCAGGAAAGTGGAGTCCGAAAGGCCGGCTAGTTCTCTGAGAGTTTTCTCTGGCGATGTGGGGGAGGCAACCTGGGAGGCTCCATCATAACAGTATGCATCCATAAAACCATTTAAATAACATATATATCAAACATAACATTATACAATTTGTGTCAAGTGTTTTAATGTTAGCATTTAAGTGGGTTTATGTTCTAAAATTAGTCAAGCTATCTTAGCTGATAACATTTACTGGTAACTTATTAGCAACTGCTACATAAATTATAAAAAGTTAGCTATTAGTAAAATGTAGGTGTTGTAATGATGCATCAGAAGCATTCGGATCCATTTGCATAAGCTTTAATCAAGGTCAACAGGCAAGGTCAGTAAAACAGAAACAGCAATAAAGGCAAGGCAGAATCGTAGTCAAAAACAAGGCTTAGATTGGGGCAGGGAGCAGTCAAACATAAACAGAATCAGGCAAAATGGTCAGGGCAGGCAGCAAACAGTTGTAGAAGAATAACCAGTAAAAGGTAATACACAGGAGGGAATCACAATAGAAAGACACTCAGAAATGTTGCCAGGACAAACAAGACTTTGCGTCTAACAAGTCCGGAAGCATGGCTTATAAAGGGGCGGTAATGAGATGGAAAATGATGCAAAGTCACAAAATTTTATTCCACTGAGATGAAGGGAAACATATTTTTAAATTAAGTAAATCATGATTGTCATATTGACCCCAAAGGTCTGATTAGGGTTAATATTATAAGATAATATAGGGCTGTTACCAATTATATTACATCAGTTTCTAAAAAAATAAACTTTTCACTGCAGTAGAAACAGAATTGACTGGAGCAGCATGCAGATGCATATTGTCACCACTGGAGCTAGAGAGCATGAAAAAACAAGAGAGTACGGTGAAGAACAAACCCCGGAGGATGCATTTATTTACAATCAAGGTGAGCAGAAATGTAGAGAGTCCTTGAAAGTGCAGTGCTCTGTGTGCTAATCCCTCTTTCTCTCCTCTTCTCCTCTGTAGGTGCTGGTGATCGGTGCTCCGGTGCAAGTAGGTGCAAACTCGGGCTTCCTCGGTCACGGCGACTCTGTAAAGGTAGGTAAAGAGAGCGGGTAAGTACAGGTACAGGTACATATGCATTGAAGTCGTTGCTCATCTTAGGGGTGTTTTGGTCCATCTTAAATACTCATCCGACTGTGACTGGTTGGCCCGAGATGATCCGGTGTAGTTGGTTAGTTTCCAGCGACCCTGATCTCTTCCCGTCACAATATATGACAGTTGACTGTACCTGTAATATAGCACAAATGCATGCAAACTTATAACAGCATAATGTATCATCTTTATCATCTCATGTTTTCATTTACATAAAACTATCTACTAGTAGATCTGTTGTCTACTATTAAACTATCTTCAATGTCTCATCTTACTCAATGAGTCTTCGAAACCTTCAAACGATTCATTCAGACAGCTAATTTATTCAATAAGGCAAGTGCCTGTCTTTATAAATAGACCACTGAATCATTGACTCAAATTATTAAAAATTCAAAAACTTTTCATTAACTAAATCAAAAACTAATCATTAATTAACTAAACACTCCTGCTCTGTGAGCTGCATATGCACGACTCTTCTGCTATGATCTTTGTTTGGAACTATTATCATTAACAAAATGGAGCAAAAGCAGTCGACACCTTTGCAATAAATTCAAATACTTAACTAAAATGTATATTAAAATACTAATTTTATCTCTTGTATATAAGGTCACATTTGCAATCATTGTTCCCTATCGGAGAGGGAAGTTGCTCATATCAGTTTCACAGACAGTGCAGAAGAATTTGAAAAGCATGTTTTACTCAAATTAATCAATAAAGCACCTTTGGTGCTAATGGCTAATGCCTCACAAAAATGGAGCCAGGGCAGAGCAGATTAATAAATTAACACACGACAAGCACTAGGTTCAACTAGTTTTGTATAAGGAAACTTTTACAAATCACTGGGGATCATAGACCTGACCTACACAAGGCAGATATACATGAGGGAAAGGAAAGCAAGCAGAAAACAGGGACTGTGAATTAATTAAAAAATAACAAAGACATGAAAACAGAACATGAAACAGAACCCAAACCTCATGTTACCCGTGTACTCTAACCTGGTTATTAGACATAAAAAGGCATCAAAACTGTGTAACATTATGGAATAAAATGTTGGCAAATAAAGAGATAAAAATGATTGTAAAGTGATGAGGTTTTGATTGACTCCATCTACATTTTGATTGGGCCTGTAGGGTAGCAGAATTTCAATGAAATCACTCACACTCTGAATACATGTAAGTGACAAATAAAAGTTTATTTGTACTTTACTGCTCATAAAGGCCAACAGAAGTTTTGATTATCATTCTGAAACCAATTCAGTCTTTTTTTTCAGATTTTCATTCGAAATGTGTTTATTTTTATTTTTTTAAATATGTAATTTGAATAAGTAATGGTAGTGTTTTTACTGCTCATAAAGGCCAACAGAAGTTTATTTATCTACACAATAACATTGGTATAATAGAATAAAATATTTTTATGAACATATAAAATTATGAAACACTTATAGAAAATGAATATCATATTTAAAAACACTGGATCCATTCTGGGTGGCCTCAAGAGCATCCTGGACACTGTACCTGATGTGGCTTTTCCTGGTTTCAGGCATTCTGAAAGTTACAATAACAGATTAGTTTCCAGGCCAGGTAATTGCAATGCAAATTAATTGTAGCTATGCCAACACAAAAGATTCACACATTCCAGAGATCAGCAATTGTATCAGGTATACCTATTATATATACACATATCAATTATCACAGAAAAAAATACTTAAAGCTTTTCACTTACTTGAGTCTTGATTTTTCCTGTTCAAAACAACAAGATGATGTTCTCCGTGGCTGGCTATTTACACTTTTGACCATCCAATAGTGTTGCAGAACTGAACAATAGGGACCTATTAGTAATGTAAATGTGGTTTTAAAAAGAAGAAAATATGGGGATGGTTTATTTTTGTAGACTTAAATCTGATGTTGTAATATTACAACCGTGGGTCTCTGGGGGTTAACTGTCATCTGGACTATCAGCAACTTCTGCACCATTCACACCAGCATTAAACTCATGTCACCATTGAACTCATACTCACACTAACTCAATCTCCCATAACACACCACTCACTCAAACCTGTCTGCCTTTTATAATTTCACTTACTGCAGCCCATCACCACACCCACTCACTCATTACCACTAACATAAAAGCCAGTTTCACCCTTGAACTATCGCAAAGTATTGATTTGCTCTGGCCAGCAATTCTAAGCGTTCCTTTTCAGTGTTTGCTTTCTGTGTTTTGACTTTGGACTGTTGTTCTGGATTGTTTGTTTATTTGCTGCCCGCCTTGATCTCTGCCTGTGTACCAGACTCTGATTTTGTCTAATCTCCATTGATCTGTCTGCCGGTATTGTTACCCTGTCTATCAACCCTGAATAAAGAAACTTGAACATGGATCTGGAATTTTTTTATTACATTATATTTAATTTAATTACATTTGTATATTCTTCTTCTATTATATTAACTTAGGGCTATATTTTTATATTTAATCATATAGTTATTTCCAGGGTTTTGTATAGTTATTACTAAGTATAGTATACTTCATGATTGTAGTCTCTTTATGCCAGTGCTTGATGATAAATAAGCGTGTTGTGTTTTTCATTTGCAATTAAAAATGCATGAATGTTTCATTACTCAAAAACTGTAACACACAGTAGATGGAGACGGGAAGCAGAGGTAAGTTATAACAATTTTTATTGAAGTGAAACAAGTGAAAAGAGCAGGATGATTCAGCTGAAAGTTTGTCAATCTGTTTTTCAGGAAGCTTCACGATCTCCTGTCTAATCCTCCTGTAGATCTCTCAGCCGAACTCCAGATATAGGTGTGGGGAACCAACCATAGAAAATACGCAGAATCATTAATTAAATTTCCTCACTGCCCTACATAGAGACCAGAATCAACGATAGCGACTGGCACCACGTTGTCTTGACTAACACCCTCTTTTGGAAGGGGGAAGAATACCCCCTGGCACGTTTACAGCTTAAAAAAAATTATCTGTTGGTATCCGACAGACTGACCAAGCATCGAACTCAGGAGTGATGGACTCCAGTGACTCTTCATGACACTAACGCAATAACGTACAGACATAGAAGACATGTATAGAAGCATTCGGGCACAGACAGGATTGATTCAAATAGAACATCACTTTACTTAACCAAGGCAGACAAGAAAAACTTTGTACACATCAACATGACATTAATAACCAAAAAAAGACAAGACAAACTAAACTGGCTTTTAAACAGGAGTACATTAGGAAGAAATCAGGACAGGTGAGGAACACAGGTGGATCGGGTGACTAATTATCTGGGTGATTCTCACAAAACCATTAAAACACCATGGCACTAATGATTTTAATTATAAAATGTTACTTTAATAAAATATAAATTTATCAGAATAAAGACAATACTGTTCTCTACCTTGCACAATGTATATTTTCAACATGAGGACATGCTCAGGGGAGTCCGAGGGCCCCGACGTTGAATTAGAGGGGGTCCCTGCTCCGTACCGCGACCTGGCCGATGTCTTCAGCAAGAAGCGTGCCACCACCCTGCCGCCCCATCGACCCTACGATCTGGCCATCGACCTTGTGCCAGGCGCGGTACTTCCTCGCGGCCACCTGTACTCCCTGTCGGCCAAAGAACATCAGGCGATGGAGGAGTGCGTAGCGGAGGGACTTCGAGCAGGTACCATCCGTCCCTCCAGCTCCCCAGCGGCCGCAGGGTTTTTCTTCTTTAAGAAGGAGGATGGGGGCCTCCGTCCTTGTGTGGATTACCGGGGCCTAAACCAGGAAACCATCAAGAACCGTCATCCACTCCCGCTGACCAACACCGCCCTGGACGCCCTCTCTGGTACCCGCTTCTTTACGAAGCTGGACTTACGGAGCGCATACAACTTGGTCTGCATCAGGGAGGGCGATGAGTGGAAGACGGCCTTCATAACCCCCACTGGCCACTATGAGACCCTGGTTATGCCGTTTGGTCTGTGCAACAG
>JAUYWG010001091.1:0-10096 GCA_034779775.1 Enteromius afrohamiltoni
CCTCTGGATCATCCAGATGGTCCCTGGCAAACTTCAGACGGTCTGGACATGGACTGACTTAAGCAGGGGAAGATTTTTAGGGACACTGACAGTCATCATTAGCCTCTTCCATTTTCTGACAATTGCTGCAGAACTTATTGCAGAACTTAACAATTGAAGAGAACTTATTGACCTCACTGTGTGTGTATATATATATAATAAATTCTTTTATAAAAATGATCTTAATGTTAGTTAATGTTGGCTAGATTTGGTGATAAATCAAAAGCTGATATAAAGACACTGGAAGTCTCTGAGATGTCTTGACTAATGTAGTGAAATAACCGTGTGTGTGTGTGTGTGTGTTGGCAGGGATTTTATCACGAACACACTCATGGTCACGGTGTTTTTTCATTCTTTCTTTAATTAAGTGCTTTTGTTAATTACTGATCCACGCGGCGAGTCTCAGACCTTTGTCACTGTCACAACACAAAGAAATCAATTATTCAGGTGCTGCACAACTTACTGATAAAGTTTAATGCGTCAGCCGCGGCTTTGCACGACGGCCTGTGAATATAAAACGGCTAGTTTGGGTTTGTCTTTGTGAAGAACCACGATAAACAAATCAGTCAACATCCAATCTAAACTGACTGTGTTTACTGTCTTCTACACGAATTATTCACTCATGATGTGCTAACGTGTCTTTGTCTTCGGTATCTTTCATCTGAAGGTAATAACTTGCAGCACCTTTGAAACAACCTTCCCCTGCCCCTGACTTCAGTGTAATGTTAGTGTGTGTGTGTGCACCTGGTGTTTATCACCTTATGGGGACCAATAGTATAGCCCACAAAGATAGGAATAGCAGTAAATGTTGATCTTGTGGGACATTAGTTAGGTCTTCGTGAGGAAACAAGCTTCTAAATCACACAGAATGAAGTGTTTGAGAATGTAAGAGTGTGTAGTGTTTCCTGTAAGGGGTAGGTTTAGGTGTAGGACAATACCACGTACAGTCTGGACAGTAGACACACAATAACACCTATGAAGAGACCCCAGAAATTACAAATGCATGTGTGCATGTACTATTTTTAGTGCACAGGTGGACGTCTGGTCTTTTCTTTCTTCACAGTGAAGATGAAGTTCTCCTCCTACACCATGCTGTGTTATGTAAGGGAGTCTCTCTCTCTCGTCCGTTTTATTAGTCATTTCTGCCTTTCCTTTCAAGTGAACTCAAGACTTCAGCCCTATTTAGAGTTTTTCCAGTGATTTCAGACGTGATCATTGAGCAGCAGCGCCTCCTGATGGCCTAGAGATGCACTACTGCCGCCTGCATACTGCATACTATTTCACATTTTCTCTCACCTCTGAAGAAATAGAGTAAATGCGTGTCCAACTCTTTCTATTTCCTTTAAAAGAGAGGGATTTGTAAATTCTATGGGTCTCATCCGCGTCCAGCTATTTCTTTTTTTTTTTGCTGTACATAACAACTGGTTTGGCTGCTTGATATTGAATATTAGTGTGTTATTATATACTTTTAATGTAGTATCTTAACTCATTTAATCCTAAATATTTCCCAGATATTGTAACTTAATTTATCATATTTGGGTTTAGTGCAATATTCACTGTATGGTCATTGCAACATTTTAATGAAGCCCCACAATTGGATTAATATGTGCACTTACATGCACCTTGTTATTATCCAGTCAGGCACTACTGTTGCCATACTCTTTCTATAACAACACTCAAGAAAAATTAATAATTGTGAATTCATATGTTAAAGAGGCATTCCATATCTTTTGGCGCTCTAGCGGTTAATAAATATAAATCCGTGCGTCTTGCGGAAGAACATTGCAGCCGGATCTACTTGTCTGTGACGAATCACGCAGGTACTGTGCTCCTCCGTGGCGATTTCTACCAGAATCAGTCTAAATAGTCCCAATATAAATATTTCTAGGTGTACTGTAGTGATTCATTACAAGCTAAAAACATTGCTTGAAAAAACTCGCTTATTATATAAAATACTACTATATACATATATACGATAATACAACTTTATAAAAAAAAATGATTATGAGCACACTGGTTAGTAGTGTGAACAGTTTTACCGTTGTTATTCTTCTCGTTATTTCCCTTTAGCAGCTAATGAACCGGAAGTCTCACCCATAGGTGCTGAAGGATAATGAATATGCTCATATTCTAGACTGAATTCAATGCAGTCTCATAAAACACTATGGAAATGTTTGATTAATGAATGTCGAGTGACCAGAGATACTGATAGAATCACCAGCTGCGCTAATTAGCCTGTTCACTTTCACTTCCTGTCTGTCTTCACTTAGTTGCCATGGCGACTCCGTACAGAGCGACGGCCCGTGATCAACTACCCCGAAATTGTGCTTAATGAAGTATCAAATCCAAATTACCTTGATAATTGTTATTTGTCTTTCTATTCACAATTACGGCTAACAGACCTTCATTATGTAGCTTACCGCGGTAGAGTGACGGTAATAACATGGTACAGAATGACCCCCCGCCCTTTACTCAGCAAAATATTATAATCCATTTTAGTTTAGTATTAATAGGTTTTATGAGAAAAATGTTTGGTCAGTGTAGTATCATTTACATGAGCTAAAAATAGAACTAAATTCTGAAGGCAAAAGTTTTTAAGTTCTATTATTAACAGGTGGATGTTTAATTAATTAAGAAGCTTACCAAACATGGCTTTCTGTTAAAAATAGCTTGAAGTGACATGGTATTTTTACACTATAAAAATAGTTTTAAAAAAATTATTATATTATTGCCTGAGTACATATTTTGAAAGACCATTGCAGTTTTATACTTGAACATGTTATTAATCCTTCGGCAGGAGTTTTATTGACGTGATCTGATCCATCATAACAACGAAAAGAGCAGACGAGAGAGAAGATCAACATGTGTGTATCAACATCTTGCTATGGAACAATAAACCTTCTGATGTTCATTCATGTTTATTTCGTGCTATAAATAATAGTAAATATGGAGAGAAGGTGAAGCACGGAGCTGTAGTGATCTGTCACGACACATGAAAGAGCCACTAAATACTTTTTATTGTTTGAATTTCTTTTTTCTTTTTCTTTTTTTTAAGAAAAGAGACTTTCTTTATACCAGAAATATGAGCTCTGTAATCGAGGGGGCAAAGGGGGGTTTTGCAAAGCTCAATGTATTGCTTTAGTCTTGACTTCAAACAAACCTGTGTGATATTTAGCTTTCCTCTTTAACCAGGATTCATAAAATGTCAAAAAAACAGGCAGAGCAAATATGATGTTTGTAGTCATATTAGAGCTTATGCCAGAGAACGTCCAAAGCCCACTTTAATTACGCTGTGGTCCTGTGTGTGTGAAGTAGATCTGAAGGAAACTAGCTGTGAAATTTCCTCTCGATCTCAGAGTCGGTCCTCTTCGCTGGGAAATCGATGGCTGCAGGACTGCTATTAAGAGGAGTCTAATTGCAAATAAAAGAGGATTTATCACTGCTGCTGGTATGTAGACGAGCCCTGCTGCATTCTGGGTAATGAGCCGAGGGGTTGGCGCTCTCCGCTTCACACTGATCAACGTTCTCGCGAACACACAGATGTTTTTTAGGAAGCCACTACAGCGAACAGCGACAGGCTGTTCTAAACCGTAGGAAGCATAAACCATAAACTCCATGCCTTCTGATGGTTCTAAGTCTTTTAGTGTAAATGTAAACACTTCACGTGTTTTTGATGTCATATTTTGAAGTAAACATCAGAATAACTTCGGTAAGATGTCAGCTCAGCTTTACTTGATTCAGTGCGCCTGGAATCTGATCATCATCTTTTGAGAAGCTATTGTTTCTTCATCTCTCAGCCAGCATTGGATTGCATTTCATTATATGTTTGGATCATTTCAATATCTTACTAAGACATTATTGGAGATATAAAGGGACTGATATGTAGCTCATTTTATGTCAGTATCTGCTGCACTGTTATAAAGACCTCACAGATTTACCAGCATCAGAGTTTCATCTTATAAAGCATTTGCAGGAAAATATTTTTGCTCAGTTTGAGTCTCCGAATAAAATGGACCTGTTTTTCCTCCATATTCTCTCTATATCAGAACCATAAACGCCCGATCGACAATAATAGTAATAATTGTGTAAAACACAATTTTTCTGGTAATTCTCACTTTACATCTTCGATTGCGAGAAAATAAGTCAGAATTGTGAGATGATAAATCACAATAACAGTTTTTATTTTTTATACAATGGTGGAAACAGGTTTCCATGGATTATGAAAGCCTGGATGGTGAATATCTATTAACACAAGTGGAGAAGTGTTTTCCGTTTGTAAGCGTGTTCCCTGTGATCAGACCGTGCACCGTAAACAGCACAGGTTTTGGAGAAGAGCTGAAGATTGGGAGGATTATTGGAGCTGTGATTGGAGCAAATCCCGGAAGAGGCCTGGAATGGGAGCTGAAGTCTTGCTTTCTCTGGAATGGTGAGTCTCGCTGAATAGTTTGGCGGCGGTAGAGGAAGTGGACTGCTGAAGCGTCGCTAACCTTTCTTCTGTTCTCAGAGCTGGAAATAACAATCCGTCTGCTGTCAGAGCGACGAATGTTTGGGAGACCTACTAGAAAGGGCATATATTGAGTTTGAGACAATTAATGTGAAGGATTTAGAGGTCCAGAGAGAAAAGGTCCCTCAGCTGTCGGATAGAGATGCATGCAATATCCTGTCGTATCAGACCTGCAGGAGAGAATGATGTTACACGCTCAAAAAGATACTTTTTGCAATCATGCCGTGTCATCTTTACTTGTCATGAGGATCAATCCTTGAAACAAACAAAAGTGGTTTGTTTTTGTTTTTTCTTTTTGGTAACACTTTACAAAGGTGTCATTTGTTAACATTAGTTAAAGGGATAGTACACCCAAAACGGATAATTTTACTCACCTTTGAAGCATCCTAGTTGCATCAACACATCTCTCCTCACAGGCACTTTCCCCACTGCATTCCAGCAGGCTCAAAAAACCTACATTAAACAGTTCACTTATAGATAACTACAGACCGATCTCTCTCCTTCCATTCATAGTAAAAACACTTGAACGAGTCATTTCTAACCAAGTATCACTATTTCTCACACAGAACAGCTTGTTGGATACTAACCAATCAGGATCCAGGAGTGGCCGCTCTACTGAAACTGCACTACTGTCAGTCACTGAAGCCTTGCGGGGTTGCAAAAGCCGACTGCAGATCATCAGTACTCGTTCTGCTAGATCTTTCTGCTGCTTTTGACACGGTAAATCATCAGATCCTCCTGTGCACTCTCTCATCACTGGGTATCACAGGGATTCCACTTCACTGGTTTGAATCCTATCTCACTGAGTGGCTTGGGGAGGGGAGGTATCCAAATCACATCGTCTGGTCACTGGGGTTCCTCAGGGATCGGTTCTTGGACCCCTCCTCTTCTCCATATACACTACATCTTGGATTCTCTTACCACTGCTATGCTGATGACACACAGCTCTATCTTTCATTTCAACCAGATGATCCAACGGTAGCCGCATGGATCTCAAGCTGCTTGGCAGACATCTCGGAGTGGATGACAGAATATCATCTCCAGCTTAACCTGGCAAAGACTGAGCTCCCTGCAACTCCAACTCTACAGCATGATTTCACCATATATTTAGGTACAGTACATTAACAATTACCCCATCACGTTCTGCCAGAAATCTGAATTTTAAAGAAAAGAGTCCATGGATGGAATAGAGCTTATTCAAACGATCCAAATCAAGAGCCTTTATTTTTAAGATTGTAGAAAAATGAAGACGTTATGTTTCTTGTCGCCTACAGACTACAGTTTCCTCTCAGTAATCACAGTACGGCCTCGTCTGAAGTTTGAGTAATGAGAAGTGAAGTTGGAAATGTGATTGTAATCAAAGCTAAAACATATCTGACAGCGTGGAGAAATGAACAGATTGGAGTGCAGGAGTGAATATCGCAGAGGAACAGTTACTGAGAATTGATTGTTTTTGGGGTCGAACATACATAAAGGAGCTTCTGCATTACAGTATTGATTCCTCCCCGTAGAGATTGGCCTGGACGTTTTTAATGCACTCATCTTTGTTGTGTGTTATAACAGCATCTTGTTTAGTGCTGTGATGAGGAGGCGCTGAGCTCTTCATCATTTCCCAATTGGCTTCCTTAAAATATAACACAGGGCCAGGCTGTGTGTGTGTGTTCGGATCGCTGTCGACTAATGAGCCCCTCCGACACAGATGATCAGTGTCTGGAGCACTCGGGACCTTCTGATTCTGAGCGTCGTCCTGAACCCCAGCGGCGTGCTTGCAAGGCCTAATTGAACTTGAATTATAATTTGGTCACAACAAGATGTCTTTGTATAAAGGCTGTGCTGATTAGGCCTAAAAACTTTGTCTTAGAAGTAGAGTGGGTTTGAACTGGATCTCGTCACACTCACCTCTAACCTGAGAACACAACGAGAGCTAAAATGTATCAGATGGAACTCGTTTATGTTACTTCCATTACTTTTTATCTCACAGTATAGTTGAATTAAGAATTTTGTCTTTCTCGCAATTTTCGAAACATAAACAAGATTTAAACTTGCAAGAAAAAGTCAGATTTGTTAGATATAAAAGTTTCAGCCGAGGAATAAACTAAATTACACTAAACTAAAATAAATGATTATAAATTAGCAATCTGTTTCATTTAAAATTATTTTGCGTTATTAACTACAGTAAATTATTGCCTTGCACTCTTCATGCTCTGATTTTCTTTGTCCTGTTGTAGTCAAAAGGAGATGTCCTGAAGCCTTCAGTAATTGGTTCTGCATGGAAAAGAGCAGGAGGAACATTTGGCTAAGCATCTCCTTTTGTGTTTTACTGAAGAAAGTTAGTCATGATGTTAATGAAGTGTCTGGTGGTAAATGACTGCGGTTGTCCCGGGTCTGTTTGTTATGAGAGAAATGACATCTCTGCAGCTTGGTGCCTTCTCTGGCTGCGCTTCCTTCGCTTTTCACCTCTGTGGATGAATTTAGTGTCGCGCGGCTGCCAGAGTCACGATAAAATCCATGAGCATGTGCATTTCCACTCTGATATCAGATACAGGAGATCTCAGGAGCGCCGCTAATAAACCTGAATTCCTGCCGGAGAGAAACACACACACACACACACACACACACAGGCTTATCTGAGCGGATATGACAGGAAAATACTCCAGAGTGGGACAGCAGTTTTAATGGAAGAAGTAAAGTTTTGTTATTGGGGGCAGAGATAGGCTTTGTGATTAATTAAATCTGTCTCTCTCGCGCTGAAGTGAAAGTTGCTGGCCTGTGACTAATATTTATGAGTCTCGGCCACGTCTGACATTTTCCAGCACTTCTGTACTTCTGTTTCTCTGCATCTGTTAAACGCCATTCGGTTTCGTAGTTCCGTCTTTCGCTGTACAAATCTGTCAAGTTAAAAATATCCACAATAAGCCACAATGCAGAACCATAATACCAGAAATAAAGAGAAAATATATTGAAAAGGCTGAAAAAAAAAATCATTTATGAGCTTTAAAGTCTGTATTGGTTTAAAACATCAGTAATCCTTTTCTTTTTACTTTGTTATTATGAGGTAATCTAGATCAAGAGAATTTAAACTGTTAGTATCAAAATGTAAAAAAAATGAAGGGGGGGTCTGAATACTTCCTGAATGCACTGTATGTATACAGTATATATATTTATCGCAGCCAAAATAAAAGCTTTTGTTTGAATAATATATGTGTGTGTACTGTGTATATTTATCATGTAAATATAAATACACAGACATGGCGTATTTACATGTATATATTTATATTAATTTAACATTATATAATATTATGTTATATATAAATATGTTTAATATATGAATATAGTATATTTTTCTAAAATACATGCATGTTTGTGTATGTATATATACATAATAATATATAAATACACAGTACACACACATATGTCATCATAAACTATTATTTTGGATGCGATCATTTGACCGTAGTCCGTCGATATATATATACATAAACTATAAAGTGGGAAATGATGCTCAGTTTTGTTAAAAGTTGCTTCAAAATGTATTATTATTATTATTTTATATAAATTTATTCATTTTTATTATTATTATAATTATATATATATATATAAAATCTTGTTATTAAACCAAGAAAATCCCAATGTATTAATCATTAAATAATGTGAGATGTTAGGAAAATTAAATAATACGTGCATTTTAATGTTAATAAAATAATTTCTTATTAAATAAACTTATTAAAATAAGTTTCCAATGCGGCATTTTAATTTTATTGTTTAACTCAGAGCACTACAATAACTTTTAACTATAATAAACTAAATAAATGTAAAACAATCATTAAAAAATGCAATAGATAAAACAAATAATAAAATGACTAAACCTTATACCTTAAGAATAATTGAAGCAAAAACAGAAAATAAAAAATCTAATGAATATCAGCTATTAAATCTAATCTTTTGTCACAAGTACCATAAATGTTGTTGTTTTTTTTAAGGATAAGATATTTCTAAGAAGTACTTAATGAGGTTTGTGGATAATTGGCAGTAATCTGACAGGTGTGTTTTTGGAAGGTCATTAATGAGGAGGATCAGCTCGATTGAAGGAATAACTTGTTGTCATCTAAAAAAACAGAAACACCTGGCCAACAATGAGCACAAGCTCTGCTAATAGTCTGGGAACACCGTCCTGTGACCTTCAGACTGTGGAGAATAAGAAGATATAGAGCGTCTAATGCTGCTTTCCTTCAGGCCCGATCCGTCACCAGCTCCACGGAGGCTGTGGGCTTTCACTAGAATTGAATTAAGCTTCCCTCGGCTATTTTCCTGGAAACGGTTAAGTCCAGATTAAATCATAGCGTTTTTCCATTCAGAATCTTTTGGGAGCCAAAGGCACAACCCCATGTTGTTGTTTTCATTTAGTTTAACCTAATATATGCTGCATATTTTCACTTGAATGCTGTCTGTAAAGCATTTAAACGTCATGTTCGGTAACAGTTCAGCTGGATTATTATTTCTGAGGTGCTATTGTGTTTTAAAACGGGCCAAAACATCTCATATAACTCTGAAGGAGCGACACAGAAATATAGCTTCACTTCATAAAGCTGTCTGGCCTTTCTTCAGATCTTCTGTTGATGTGTCGACACCTTAAGCTGGTTTGAGCTGAGTTTCTGTCGATTCTGAGATGCTCGTTTGCTTCTCCAGATGAATGTTGTGTGAGATCCAGACAGGCGTTTTGCATTCATGCTTGAGAAGCTTCCCTGAAGCTCAAGAAAACCTTCACAGAGAGGAGAGATTAAAGATATTGGATATTAAGAATGCACACTTTTATTACAGATGAGTGCGTTTCAAGAGGTCATGTTTTAATTTTTCCCCAGCTGAAGTTCACTTCTAATGTTAGTCAAGGATTTTCAGACCATTATGTTAATTAATTCAGCTGCTAATGTACAGCTCGGTTATAACTGCTAATATAATAAGAGCTCCTCTTAAGATAAGATAACATTTTCTTATACAAATTGTTTAGAACTGTGTTGAAACCATTCAAATGTCACATTTTCATTTCTATATAGACAACAAAACCATTACTGTGAATGAGTGCTTTTGTGACCCTCGGCGGATGTATGTGCACCAAGCACTCTGTTTGTGTAGAGCTCACGGCTCCGATATCAGTGAAGTAAACTTTTAAATAGGCACTCTCCTTTTTAATAAACCACATAGTTGTGTTGTAAACAACTACATTCTCGCCTGAAATACTCTTAAAACTTCATTTCATGGCACAATAACAATATTTTGAAAATTTTGCGTTCCACCAATGCACGAGACTGGAGCCACAAGAGACAACATTTTAGACCTTCACAAAGCTGGAAAGGGCTCCGGGGCAATGGTGAAAAAAGAACAAGTGTTGGAGCAATCGTCCGAAAATGGAAGAGGCTAATGATGACTGTCAGTGTCCCTCGGAACCGGGCCCCACGGAAGATCTCTCCTCGTGGGGTAACAATGATGCTAAGAACGGTGAAGAATCAGCCCAGAACTACACGGGAGGAGCTGGTCAATGCCGTGAAGAGAGCTGGG
>JAUYWG010001093.1:0-10092 GCA_034779775.1 Enteromius afrohamiltoni
ATATTTCACAATATTACAGTTTTTTCTGGATTTTTAATCTAATAAACGCAGCCTTGATGAGCAGAAGAAACATCTTTTAACACCATTAAATATCTTACTGTTCTAAAACTTTTGAACAGTAGTGAATATATACATATGTATATACATACACACATACACACACACACATTGTAATACAATTAAAAGGAAGAAAATTAGACTTTTTCAAACTTACTGAGATACAGTTTTTCAAAATTCAAGAAAGTACAATTTTAAATCGATAACAATTTTGGTTGTTATTGTTTCCAAAACTAGTAGCATCATTTTTTATTTATTTATTTTTGCTAGGTTGAGGGATCTAATGAATTGATTTCGGTAATAGAGATTTTAATGTAGTTATAGGTATCTGTCAGTATTCAATATTTATTTGTGTATGCTTAGTTCCTCGTTTGACACTCAACTAAAGTTAATATTTAATAACACTAATAATTTAATAACACTGTTTATAGGGATTTTCTCAAATATCAAAATGACTAGAGGTGAGACACTGCAGATCAATAGGGTAAAAAAATACTGATTACCTTACTTGCCGAAATGATTGTTTACATTGAATTGCAAATATTTTTCTTTTATATTAATATCTTTTTCAAAAATATAACTTTTAATGCAAATGATGCATTAATTTGCATACATTTCTAGAACAAAAATCTAAACACTGGATGAAGCTGGTTTAATTAATTTTTTTATTTATTTTTTGCTTATTGGAGTCAAAAGTTTTTACAGAGGGAAAATCTCTTTTAGTGGCTCCATAATTCAGAAAATACAGAAAACAATACATTTTGACAGTTTTTTGGGGGGATGAAATGTTATGTATATTATCAAGCAAATTATCAAGCAAATCCCTCTGTAAAAATCTTTTAAAAAAGTGTGTAGTTTGGTGTAAGTACTACTGAAGAGGAGAGATACGAAAAAACTCTTTTATAAATATATATTATCATTGAAATCTATTGACATCTTTTGGATGTTTTCTTTCCAATAGTCTGAAAAAAATATTTTATGAAAAACCAAAAAGCCCAAAATCTCAAATTTGACAGGTACTTGAAAAAACAGGGTTTTTGCTATCAGTGCCTCCCCTGAAATGTTTGTTTGACAGGTTTATTCAGACAGAATTGATCAGTAGTTAGAATTTCCCCGGTAACGCATTTGTAGAAACAAACGGGTAAAGATCGACATGCTGGGAAATGGTTGTCAGGTCACCGTTCTTGAATTCTTCAGCGAAGGCACATTAACTACATTAACTCCAGAGCTGAAATGACAAATGAGAACAGCTCGGGCTAAAATGGCACGTGGCACCCCACACATACACACACCGTTGGGCCAGCATGCGCATACTCAAAGGTTAATGGAACTATTGAGTAATCTCTTCATCATCGCGTAACCTACGAAAGTGTGTAAAAACATTTCAGACAGCTATCGCTGAGAGGCATCGCGAGCCTTAAACATCGGGCTTGTAATGGGCGCTCTCCGAGGGGTTACAGCGCCTCGATGCCACAAATATGCAAAACAGCACACTCGACGAGTGAATGAACGAAAGAGCAAGAGGAGTCAAATTAAGCCACCAGCTGCTTTGAAAAATATTTTCGAATGCTTTTTTTCCATTCCACTTCATTTAAGGACATTTTGCCAGGCGGTGGTCCAGTTGGCCGCCATCAGTGAGCATAGCTCTGCGGAAAGACAGTGGAAATTTCTGTCAACTGTCTGGCCTGATATCATCAGCGCTCTCTTTAGCCCTTTGAGTCACATACAATAAAGTGACCTTTCCAATATTAGACTTTCCTTTTGTTTGTGCTGTCCGCTGCTTTTCCTGTTGCGTCGCTCCGGTATGGTAATAACTCACCGACTCATGTTTACTAAACGTAGCCTTGCTTACTACTGCCACCAACACTCTCAGTCACGGCTCGGCGCTACAACAAAGCAGGGCCTGAGGGAGGGGTCGGAGCAGGTAGGACCACCAGTGCCAGGTGACGGACAGGAGCCAAAGGGACAGCATTTCAGCTCGTGCTCTTAAAGCACCCTAAGGGGAAACGAGATGCCGGGTACTTCGGGTTCCACATCCGTTCCTGTTACTTCATCGAGTCCTTCACCGACGCACACGTGTCCGAGCGATTCCCCCCTGCGCGGACGAGGGCTGACATAGCTAGAGCGACGGCCAGGAAAAGAGCAGCGAGAGGGAAGGAGACAAGGAGAGAGGGAGGAAGGGGAAAGCAGCACACCTGACATGTGACATGGTAGCGCAGATGGGGGCACATCACAGGGCAAGGCTTTTAATTCACAGTAATTTATGCGGTCACATGGGCCTGTGTTCATGTCAGGCTGTCGGAGATGCTCTCGTGATGCGGCGTGACAGCTCCCCATCCAAGCCCTGAAGGTAGCCTCCCATAATGACACATAAAACATACTAATGATGCTTCCTCTCTCCCTCTCTCTCCCTCCGTCTCGTAACCTCTCTTTCTGTTCCGTGTAAGTTCGCCTACATGTTTTTCCTGTTAATTTTCATTTCTCTTTCTCTGTTTTGTGCGCGTGAACTGTAGGGTTGGCGAGGTCAGGGTCTCAGCAGGGGGAGTATGTGTGTCCGGTGTGCAGGAAGAGCTTCAACCAGCCCAGCCATTACCGCACACATATGAGATCACACACAGGTGAGAAACACACACTAGAAGCAAACATACACACCAGCGTTGGACAAAAACTTCACGTTTTTTTTCATTTCACATTATCACGTTATCATTGCAAATGTAATGGAAGCATTATTCAAATTACAAGATTAAATATGTTTAAATATATTTAATATTTAATAATATAATATATTTAAATAATTTAATATATTTAAATATTATTTCTAAAATGCGAAATATTCTCAAATGTATACAGTCAAGCTGGAAAAGAAGCTGCTAAATGATTTCTATACATGCCCGTCAAATATTCATTTTCATATAAGCCTATATTTAAATGTACATGCATGCATTTATGTGCAAGGGTGTGTATGTATAACGAGCGATCTCTCCCTGTCCTTGGACGAGACTCTTTTCTTTTTTTTTTCTGCCACAAACATATTTGCGTGTGACTCTGACCTGTGAAAATTGTATACATTATTAATCAGATGTCACTTATGGAGCTGTAATTGTGCATGCTAATAAGCTCAGCAGTCACCAGTCCAGTATGATATGCGTCAAATGCTCGCTGAGAAAATGTGACAGTTTGCCCTTGTCTTCTCGTCAAACAGCGCGCGCGCACACACACACACACACACCTACTCATTCGGTAGTCTTCACTTCATCACAGAAAAGATTATATCCATCAACAAACTTAGGTTTGCATTCCTAAACTAAAAAAATACTTTGAAGTGACCTCTGTTTTGAGTATTTATGAGATTTACCTCGTGGTTACAGGGGCAAGTGCTACTCCCGTCATTAGCATGCAGCGTAGCAGCTTTTTAATAATATAAAGAGGTCATGTAGCATTTGCGGTAGTTCAAACGAGTTGGATTTCCTCCACTGTCTTAAACAGGGTGCACTTAGCCACTAAGATTATGACTAGCACTTGAGTTTTTTTTTATTTTTTGTAAGTGTGTGTGAAGGTTGTGCATGCTAGCTAGACTGATCCCCAGTGACAGAGGCCAAATGCTACTTTTTACGGAGCTCCCTCTCTCTCTACGCACATAGACTTACAATCAACGTCATCAGTGATTGCTCTCTTCAGCGTGAGCTTCCAAATGAAGCGGGGCAGGGGCCCCCGGCCTCCATTAGCATGCACACTAACTCTGTGTGTCACTTTAAATTGGTAGTTTCAGTTCACTGTCTGCCGCGGCCATGCTAACTGGTGATGCTAATTCAAGGCCTTTACGGCTAATGCTCGATGAGCGGGTGGATTCTGAGTTTGCACCTTGGCAATATTTGACCAGGAAAAAAAGTGAAAGTGACCAGGAAAGCAGAAACATCATTAAAGTCAACTCGAAATCCATTAGCAACCAATTTTATTGCTGTAAAGTCCCAGTGAAAAAGGATATTCAGTGAGATGATATAATAATTGAATCATTTTTATTAGCCTAGTTGATCTGTCTTTATTTCATATGGCTGTAGGGGAAATAAGAGGGCTTGGTGCAGCGATTTATTTTGCTTTGGAATGATGTGCACCAAACTGTGCATTCATTTAGTATGTAGACTAATTAAAAGCTAGGTTTCATGTTGAATTAAAGGTTTAATTTTTACCAGAATGATCTTTGCACCCTGCTGGCTTACCATACAAGGGAACAAGTTCCAATTTTTGCAACATTATAAACTTGATTACCTCTTTTTAACCCGGCCACCTTGCTCCCACAGTGATGTTTGAGTCCAATGGACTCATGGGAACTGGAGTCCATCCTCTACAGAAGCCCCCAAACAAGTATGTTTCACTTTTCGTTCGGTTGTTTGCATTATTTGTGTGTATCTTGTGTTGTTGTTTTTTTTTTTTCTGTCCTGTCAGTCATTTTCTTCATCTTTCTCCATTCTGTGATACCTGCTGCCGTTGTTACAGCGCAGAAAGTTGTAGAAACAAGCCGACGCAAGGGGATCAAATGAACTGCGTCCTGCTTTTAACACTTAGAGATGCGCACTGCTGCAGCGGGAGGGCCCATCCTTAATGAATTACCGCCTTTGCATGTGTTGCATATTACAAATGGCAAAAGCAGGCTGAGAGTAAAGGTCAAATTAAATTCGTGCCGCACTCTCTGTGATGTTCTGACAATAACCTTTAATGTAATTTGGTGGGTTCTGTTTTGGATCGGGCTTTCACTTTCTACCCCTCTAGGGAACCACGGTGCCCCTGGATGAGCTCTTACTGTGCCGCAGACCTTATCAGGCAGCCAGCGCAACCCAGCCTCAGATAGTCCTGATTAATTGTGTCTGTCTTCATTTTTTTATGAGGCATGATTTATGATAATACCCCTCTTTCAGCCCCTCAGAATGACAATTATTTCCTAGTGGATAATTCATTCATTTTTCAAAAATAATAATACGGAGAAATTGAATGGCAGACTCATTTGTTTTGCTCAGGTGTGGGGGGATATTTTTACGCGATTGCACGGGGACAGCGTTGTACATCAGTCTAATTAAACGCTGAAACTGGGACTCTGACAATTATTCCAGTGTTGAGCCCCAAACAGACATGGGCAGAAGGAGAAACTAGGTCTGTGTGTGGTTGTCAAGTTCGCCTTTCCTCGCAAAACTTGATATGCCCAGACTTTCGACATCTACCGTTGGTATGACGTTTTATTGCTCAGGGGAAGGCAGGCAGGCAGAGATTCCAGTGTCTGTGAGTTTGTGTGTTTGTACGAACAGCTGACAGAAACAGAAAACAAAAGGCTGACGTCCCCTCGGGGGGAACAGTCAACCGTCTCCATATGGCATGTCATCAGCCCATCAATCATGCCGCGGCCCCTCCCCCCACCTTCCCAACCTGCCTCTGTTCTTTCCTCTTGAAAAGGGAAGGCAGCGCTCTCAAAGCCAGCCCTCCAACATCACTGCCACGTCACCTCTCTCTCCTCTCTGGTTCCAGCCTCGGCTCCACTCTCACCTTGGGGTCCAGGCTCTGACCTCATCTTGTTTTTTGTGTGTCCGTTCCAGGTGAGCGACCTTTCCAGTGCCGATACTGTCCTTACAGCGCCTCGCAGAAAGGTAACCTGAAGACCCATGTCCAGACCGTGCACCGTCTAGCCTTCGACAACGCGCAGTACCCGGACAGGAGACTCCGCCAAGTCCCTACCAATGAACCCACGGACCCTTCCGGATCTCCCTTAGCATCCCCACCACCTCACGACCAGCTCAAATGAGGGTTGAACCCCAACACAAGGTCCACCAATGCAATACGGCATTCAAGGAACACTTACCCTAAAGTACGCCATTGGATTTGTTTGTGTTTTTAGTTTAGCTTCCTTTTTATTTTCACCCGACACAAAGCTCTTGATTAAAAGGAGGGGGGGTGTACATGTTTACACCTCCTTTATCCAGAGACTTACAAAACACTTGAGGGCTAAAGCCTTGACAACACGAGGTCAAAGCCGATGGAGTAGGACAGTGAGCTGCGTTCTCGAACCCCAAGGACTGATCCCCTAAACTTGAAATGCTGCCTCCGAGTTCCCAGTTTGACTAGTTGTTACAAACAAAATAGCCTTAGTGCGCAACGAGTGTAGTTTGTGCGTGCGTGTGCGATTGTGTTTTCCACATTCTACTTCTCAGGACTTGAGTTAGATGCAATTCCAAAGCCTGCATTCGTTCACACAAGTGTGTAACTGCACGCGAAGGAGACATGCAGTGAAATTCATTACTTAGTTTTGTTGATTTATAAGCATATATATATATATATATATATATATATATATATGTAGTTGAGTGTGTTTTGTCACTGGTTGGGCGACACTTGGCACTATCATCAAAATATGTCCTGAACACCTTTGTATTGTGTTAAACTTGGAAGTATTTATGTAAGCGCAGCTGTAATTAACCTTACATAGGTTTCCACTTGCGTCGAGTGTCATATTCGTAAACCTTGTCTCTGAAGAGTTGATGGTTAAAGACACATGCCATATTTTGCATTGGCGTCATCTGATTGGTCCAACAAAGTCAGAAATATTATTTCCGTCTGCACTTCGTTTTTTTGATGTAGCCTACACAAATTTTAACGTGTTTCTAATTATTATATTTTTTTTTCATCAGACATGGATTCTGCGTAACCCAAAAAAGAATGGCACATCAGGTCTCAAAGCCATGCTCAAGTTTTTGATGAAGGATCTATTTTAATTTTAACATGCGAAGCTGCGTAATCATTTAAATTATTGCATAATAGAGAGACTAGTAATTAGCCACAAAACTAGATTGGGGGGATTTAGTGTAGTGTGTTTTATAATGTTACTTATAAAGCTTTAGAATGCCATATTTTTTTTAGAGGTTGAAAACTTAAAAGCAAAGAAATTCTTGGCCATATATTTCTATGAATGTTGTATATGGTAACTAGGTATTTACAGAGATAGTCCTACACAGCTGTGTACGTTTAATTGCATTCAGATATGTACAACAGTCAAAAAATTGAACGTTTATCTAGAGCATTTATATCGCCTAAATCCTTGTGTTGGAAACTAAGCCAAGAAACTGATCCTTCATTTTAGAAGAACCTCAATGCTCAGCAGTCAAACTGAAACATGTTGCAGGTGACCCAGGATCTGAGAGTTATTGTGAACATGGTCCTATCACTGCTGCCCTTGAGCAAGGAACTTAACCCTTGGTCGCTCTATAGTGACTCCGTGTTCCTGCAGTCGATGTCTCGAAAGGATGAAATGCGACCGCTAATTGTTATTTACTAACAGCAATCAACTATTAAAATTTGTCCTAGGACACAAGAAACATGAATAGCTTTTCCTGTTAGCTTTTTAATGAATTTAAACCCCTAAGTACTAGAGCAGAAGACCTAAGGAAACTAAATAGCATGTTCATTTGCAATTGGATTGTTTTTTGTTTTGGTTTTTGTTTTCTTTATGTAACACTATTAATTTTGTGGTTTGAATAGAAGTAGTAGTTGAATGTATGGAATGTATTTTGTGTGGTTAAAAGTTTTTTCTTCCCTCCACATATATTTTGTTCAATGAAGTACACAAAACCTGTTGACTGTCATTCTCAGATCATCTCCGGCTCATACATTGTTCATTGTTGACGTTTTGAACCGCTTAAATTAAACTTTACCTTTACCTTTGGTCTAAATGGTATTAATGTTGATGCAAATGGTTCTAATATTGAAATATTCAAAAAAGGGGTACATAATGATTATAAAGTGGATACATTTGTAGATTAATCCGTTTTTATTTTCTTGTACTAATTCTTTGTTTGCAAAAGTGTGTCAAAAGTTGATGCATGTGGCGTTAAAGATGCAAAATCATTCCAATTGTGAAATTTCATTTAGGTGCTCAATGGCTTAGTTCAGTCAAAAATGATATGCGAACGGTATGCAATTTATGAATGCTATCGCATCAGTTGCATAATGATGCAGTGACTCGCTCATAACACAGAACGTTTGGTGCTACATACTGGCGTCACTACAATTCTAAAAAAATCTCTATAGTGGAAAGCTTGCTTTCACACTTGCAGTTGAGTAGTTGTTCTAAATACATTTCTGTTTTGACTGCGTAAAAAAGGCTGGGAAAACATTGGTCTAGACAGCCCACTGTCATCCAAGATGGGGATACTGTATTCTACAGTGTTCCCATTTCCATTTTCTAAAGGTGTTAAATATCTAAAACCCACGCATTAGTCAAGTTATAACATGCCCTAAATTGCATTTTACTCAAACAGACATATCTCTTTCTCTCTGACCTCTCTCTGTCGTGTCTGTTCACTTACATTAGTATTGAAGTCCTTTGCATTGAAATGGCCGCTAATTGCATTGATCTCCTCTTGTGCATGCATAGCTACTGCCGCTGCTCTGTTCTGTAACAAATGACTTGGGATTACATTGCTAAACAACTGCAGGAGTCTGTCTGATCTACTAGACACACAATAGACCTCTGACCAGAAACAAACCTCTGTGGGGCGCTGTTCAAGATCATGGTTGTACCTACGCAGGTAAAAGTAAAAAGCCAGGTTCTAATTAAAAAAGAATAATTATTTAAGAAAGCTGACGTAACCGCATTGATCATCTACTGCCCTGAGAGAGGGACTTTTATAGCTCTTTTATAACTAATGTAGTGCTCACTATTAAATTTACATTTCCTAAAATAGAAGGGAAATAACTATTTTTTCCAAAATATTACTTCAGGAATGCAACTGGACTAAATGAATTGCTTTGGTGCAGTTAAATTTGTAATTGGTCACTGGTAAAATCTGATTCACGCATTAAATACTCAGCGCCTTTAATCAGAGTAGATTTAAAACGCAAAAGGCCACCCATCTTCGGGGCATTCAGATGGGATTGTGATCCACTTCACTGGGCACTTCTGCGAGGGTCAGAGCCGAACCGGAGAGTTGTCGCAAAAAAGCGAAGGACGCTGTCACTGTCATCAGAGGTGAGTAAAAAAGAAGTGCATGTGTGTATTTGTGTGTGTGCGTGGGCACAGATCGCCACGCGACAAAAAGGCCAGAGAAAATTACAACACTTCAAGTGTTTCCGACACCCCAACAGTGTCTGTGGCGGGAAATATGTAAATACGCTGCTAATCAAACGATCTGGAATTGCAAATGCCACAGCGAGGTCACGACCCAGAGCCTTGCTAATGGAGGGTTTAGGGCACCGGCGGAGCAGGTTGGAGTGACGGGTACCGCGGGGTTGAGAGCGGAGAGCGGACCCCTGGCGGACGACCTCTGCCTGCAGGCCCCTCACTATGCTGACAGTAATGAATGGAGAGAGCTGTTTATGCATATCAACGATTATTTACAGCCAAACAGCTGAGAGAGCGAACGCTGGTCATCAGGGACGCAGACACTCTCTTCTGTTCACATCGCCATTGTCAAATGCGAGAGGCTGGCGGCCAAGGAAATGAAGTCTCTCGATGAGGAGGCTTTCGATAATGGATGGAATGATATTCTCCCAACACAAAACGCGCCGGTTAAGATAACAAAAAGTCAGATATTTTAACTTAAAGACATTGAAAAGTCTGATTAACATTTAGAGAAATGTATTTTATACCCCTCAGTTGTCACATGCTGTAAGAGCCACAGTCCATGAATAGTGATCACAGGTACATCAGTAACCAATATATTTCTGTAATAGTTTTTTCTGTTGCAATAAATTTGTATTGTATATTCGATCTTTTATGCATGCAAATTTCTCCTATTTTTACCTTTAGATTATGCTCAATCTTTAAAAACATTCAGTTAATTTGTAGCATGTTTTAATTTGTATTTATTCAGATGAAAGAGTATATAAATGTAATATTAACTAGTTATTGGTTATCTGCCATGAAATTAAAATAATTATTGTATTAGACATAATTACATTTTTCCCCTACTACTGATAATGTAAAATATATTTTAATATTTACCTTTAAATTACCGTTGCTACAGTCTAAAGCTCACCTGGTTAATCGTTTTAAAT